>NDGM010965220.1:0-15050 GCA_002564305.1 Octomys mimax
GCACAAAGCAAAATTTAAAGGGAGCCTTTTAAGAAGTATATAAAAAATTGAAAGTGTTTTGTTCACTCCAAATACTAGGAAAATTCAGGGTGCTTAAGGCAAGCACAAGGAATGGATGTTATTGTTAGATCCAAGAAACCAAAGGTGTCTTCTGAGCTAGCCCCATGGTAAGTGGAGACTGTTGAAAATGGCATCTTAATTAAGCCAGGTAATCATGTACGGTGTTGCATCCATAAAACTATATATTCGTGTGCATGTGCTTACAGTTCTTCTAAAATGTTATATTTTACATTACCTTTAATATGTAACAATGTAGATATAAGAAAAAAGTACAGGAAAACTACATGTAGAATCAATTTTCCTAATGCCATTGAGTAAAATATGTGTCTTTCCTCCAGTGTGACTTTGCGGCCCCTTTGTCAAAGATTGTAAAGCTGAATGGGCTGAGTGGTTTCTACATCTACATGTAGAAACAACATCTTCTGTTCTGTTCCGTTGATCCACATGTCTGTTTTTGTGCCGCTGCCATGCTGTTTTTAGCAGTGTAGCTTTGTAACATAACCTGAAATCCAGGATTATGATGCCACTTATTGCACAGGATAATTTGCTATTTTGGATCTTTTCTGGTTCCATCTGAATTTTAGGACTGTTTTGGGTGAAGAATGCTGTTGATAGTTTCAGTTTGGTTCTTGATCTAAACTATAACACATGCTAAGATGTATTTGTGATGTAAAATGCTCATTTTCAAGTTAGGACTATGCCAAACCTTTAAACCTCTGCTCCAACTTTGCTGAATGCAAAACCTAACTTCAATGTAAACTCATAGTAAAGATTTAATTTCTCTGTTAATGTCTACTGCCAGAGAAGGTCACTTCCCTTTCCCAAGGGGGGGAAAAAACACACTTTCACTAACTTCAATTTTCTTTTTCCCACTGCTACCGTGCCCCTCCTAGGAGGTTTTAATACATTTTAAATAATGTATATACTATCAATTATATAAAACATTTAACATATGTAAACATGTACATGTTCAAGTGAATGCTTATAAAGATTGAACATAAACTTTTTTTTAATGTACTTGGTATAGGTCTCACTGTATAGCTCAGACTCATAGTGATCCTCTTATTTTTAGCCTCTTCAGAGCTGGGATTACAGGTGTGCACCACTATGTCTGGTCTAGGTGGCCAGCTCAGTGCATGTAGTGTTGGGCCTGGTGCAGCATATGGTGCCAGAGATCTAACCATGGTCCCTACTCTTTCTTAAGCAGGTGCTTAGTCCACTGAGCTATCGCACCAGCCCTGATTGGACATAAGCTTGATTTTTGGTAGTCTGTCATGTTTTCCAAATTTTTCTTTGCATGTGTGTGGACTGAGACTTGCTTCTGTAATCCAATTCTATCTTATTTTCATCTATTAGGAATTTGTTATGATCCCTGATTCACTGACAATATCTTGTTTCTTTCATAGAGAAATCAAGGCCTTTTTATAATATGGTATATTTTCTTGGAGCTGAAGGGGCCTGACATTTATAAGCCAGAATATTTCAGTTTTTATGTGAGGACATTTTGGCTTTTTGTTTGTTTGTTGTATTTGCTCAGAATGTAGGAAATTTGGAACATTCAAAGTGACTTAATTGCTGCTTTACATTTAAAATATACTTTCAAATAAGTATATTTTAAATGTAAAATAAGACTCCATTTAAATGTGGAATAATTTTCACAAGCTGAATGTAAAAGACTGAGTTATTCTGTACATGGGAAATATAAAGTTACGAATAAATTCATTCATCTGGAGTAATTTCTTTTGCATTTACCATCATAAGACACCTCAGTTTGCCTATTCATTCAGTTCATGTAGAAAGCACTGCTTTTTCACCCAACTGTTATTTTCTACAGGCACTTTTAATAAAAGTCTGTCTTAGTCCTAATGCTGCAATCCTGAAATGTACAAATACTAACAAATACTAACAAAGAATCATTTGTGATACATAATGACACTTTTATTTTTTGCCCTTAAATTTTGTTCATTTTAGTTTTAAAATTATATAATAAAAAATTAGAGATATCTAAATTTTTAAAGATAATACAATGAGAACCCCGTAAAATATTGAACATACACAGACAATCTCAGAATTTGCTGAGAGGATGCAGTGTACACTTGCAGAAATAATTTTATACTATTATAGAAAAATATATAGGACTTTATTCTTATGATCAAATTATTAACTGCATTTAATAGTCTATATATTTTTGTTATGTTTTGATACAATACCAAAACTATAAACTCTGAAAAATATTATCATATAAATGTTCACTATATCATGTAATTATATAATGTATAGTTTGTACCAGATTTCTGAACATGTTTTCATAATTGTTATGTAATGTTTTGATACTATATTTGCACTGTTTTTGGAAAGGGCTCTTTTCAGTTTAACTGCATTGAAAAATTGTGTATAAGATAATTTAGCTTATGATTATCTCTTATGATTCCACGTTTTTTATAGAAATAGAAATTTTAAAGCATATTAAACAATCTAAAGGAATGATTCTAGAAGTAGTAATTTCTGTTCTACTTTTAGCAGTCATTAGTAGTAATTTCTAAATTATTAGTGATTTCTGTTGTACTTTTAAAAATTACAGTTATTTTTCAATATACTAAATCAATTAGATGAATTACTATTACTTATTAGCTATGAATTTGAGGTTATGTATAGTAGAATACATTTTACGTACTTACATTCATCCTGCATATAACTTAATATTATCATTTTTATTACAATGAAACATTTCTAAGCATGTTTTGGAAGCCTGGTCCCGGAGTCTGTTGCACACTACGGAGCTTAAGAGAAGCTCAGAGTATGGGTCTTTGGGGCATTTATTCACAAGCTAGTAGGCTTGACAGTACCACTGTTGACTGCAGTGTGACAGGCTGGCCTTAAAAAAATTAATTGAAAGTTACACTACATTAAAGATGTGTGGATTGCTTTAATAGGTATTGTGAGACAGAGAAGCATCTATTCAGCCTCCAGCTCTAATGATTCTGTGTGGATCAGTTAATGAGATGTAAACCTGGCAGCCACTTCAGAGTACCAAAAATGATAGTGTGGATGGCAAGAGGAAATGTGATTTTTTTCCTAATCTTACTCAGTTTTTCAAATAAATTATCCACACATAGATATGTTTTTCAAGATTGTTTTACAATTGTGCCAGAATGAATCTTCTAACTTCCTGTTAATATTTAAAATGTCACTTTCACAACATATATTTTCACCTTTGTTGTCTTGCTCCTTTATTTGACATAGACAAGTTTTAAACAAATTATTATTTCAATATTTTGTTTGAATTTAAGCTACCTGTGGGGCTAAAATCTGTCAGGCTTCTCTGTCTACTTTACTTACTTTGATCATTGTTATAAGGAGTTTCTAAACTAGAGAATATAGCAGAGAAATTGACTTTATATGCTTCTCAGAAAATAAAAGCATATACATTATCTATAGTCAAAGAACACTATTCTCTTCAAACCTCTTCTGTCTCTTGCTTTACCATCTATGATCATATGTTTGAATAGACATTATTTAATTGTTTGGGTTTTAGATAGCATTCAGAACAACCTTTGAATTATTATTTTAACAACTGCAGCCAGATGTTCTTTGGGCTGTGTTTGGCACCTAAGAATCTCATTGAGTTCATCAGACTCCTGGCTGACATGCTTGTTTTCTACTAAGGAAAGCTATTCATCTTGCTAAACCATTAACTTGTAAGAATAATTTCAAAAGGTATTGTTTCAAGTCAGCTTTAATTGTCCCTTTGGGTATATTCTTGAAATATCTAAATCAAAAGTAGAAGAGACATTGAATGCTAAATGTAGTATATTTGTGTTTGTTTCATCAAAACTGAAGCATTCAGTAAATATGATGCTGAACTGTTGAATTTTCCTTGTTTTTAATTTTTTTCCCACTTGCTTTCTGTTGGGAGCCTAACTTTTGTTACCTATTGTGCTCTGGGGCTCAAAAATTACAGCTTTACTTTAATTTCCCTCCTGATGCAGCAGGTTTTAAAATTTAATCCCTGATTTTTTTTATTAACATTCAAAGTGGTTCTCATATGCATAACATGAAAATGCTCTCAAATTTGATGTCAATTCATGGAGATTTGCACCAGCTTTATACTATTTTCAGACTAAATGGGAAAACACAATTTGAATTCAGTGGTGTCCAAAGTATATTTTCTAAGAATGTGTAGCACAGGGAACTCTGGTTGATTAGCCGAGCATGCCAGTGCCAGACAATGGACACACGGGTGTTGCCTATTATTCTGCATCGCAGACTCATGTGTATTTATTTGGAGTCTTATCCAACTTTCAGACCTTTGGAATCAAATAAGAACACGGTCAGAAATTACATTTACTTTAGGTGACTAGTTTGGCTCTAGGCAACAGAAAACAGAGTCTCAATTCTCTGGGTTATATAGATTCTGTCAAAACACAAAAATAGAATTAGTAGGGAAACAAGATATTAGTCTACGTAGGATAGAGATGTTAAAATAACTTTGTTTTGGTGAAAAAGAAATAAATTGGTACCTGAAATCTATGTATCCACAAAAGGGAGCTACATTTACAATCGCCGAAGATGTCACACTGACAATTCCACAGCCTTAATTTGTTCGAATTGCAGAGGAAAGGAGAGAAACGGCAAAAGACAACAGGTATCTTTAGGGCTGTTCTCCATCAGAGCTGCTATCATCTGCTTCTGAAAACTGGACTCAAGTTTTCATGGATGCACAGAAAGCTCTCCTACTTACTATAATTTGTTAAGGTCTTGAGATTTCTATTACCTTTTTAATAGGAGAGAATTCATCTTTCTAATAAATATAATAATAAGAGTTCTTTTGTAAAGGCAATCTATATTCCAAGGCATTCAATTTCTCATAAAACGAGCAAACATTTGGATTCTTTCCATGTCCTCTGTCTGTTCCTTCTTTTTATGGCAGTTGCTTTTTAAGAGTTTCTTTTAACTGCTGTTTTTCTTCTTTTTTTATCCTGAGGGAAGGAGAAAACAAAACAAGCTTGTATCTTACTTTCAGCTTGGAAAGAGAAAAAGCATCCCCACCCCAAGCAAAAATATTGACAGTCAAGAGGTCCAGAGAAGATCAGTAAGCCAGAGCTATGAAAGACATAAATAACATTATTTTTGGCCCAAGGGATTTAGGCAGATATATGCAGTACACGCTACATGTTCAGTTTTATTTTCCTGGGGGTGACATTTTTAAGTTGACGGACAGAAATTTTTTGTTTCATTTTTTCATTACTTCTTCTGTTTTCAGTTAAGCATACTTGTGTCACTTTC
This sequence comes from Octomys mimax, assembly GCA_002564305.1. Lineage (NCBI taxonomy): Eukaryota > Metazoa > Chordata > Mammalia > Rodentia > Octodontidae > Octomys > Octomys mimax. The sequence goes on from NDGM010965220.1 coordinate 5,347, forward strand.
CAGCCCACATTAAGTCTTATATAAAAACAGCAACGATGATATGAATTTCTAGGGAATAACACAAGAGGGACATTACAAGGAGTACTTGATGAATTCTCCATTTTGCACAAACTTGTATTGCAAATTGACAAACAACAGAGATATGCGTACATAATAGACCAGTGTTCGTTCAGATTTTACTTAAAACAAACATAAAGCACATGATGGACAGAGTAATTTTTAGTAAAAGAATGCCATATTTCTTCCAAAGGTACTTTCAAATAACAATTATTTTATAAGGAAAAGTCAAACGAGCAGTGACTACGGTTCTTTCATTTTGGTTTACTTACATCTTTAAAGATTTAGGCAACGAATGAAAGAACTTTAAGCTTAATTCTCCGACAAAGGATAAGAGACTAACCCTCCTTGTCCAAAGGTTTGATATCTAGTACAGCAGTAGAGCCCAGTTTTCCTAGAAGATGAACTGCTGTTGTTCACTGTCTGTTTATTTGCCACATTACTAAAGCATTCTGAATATTTCGTAGGCCTGAGAAACAAAAGACCAAAATCCACATAGTTTTGGTCCTGGAGTAGTTTATAGTGTGCTTGAGAGAAATACAGTTATGCATAGTAAAGTGTAGAACTTTTTAAAGAAATAAAACGTGCCATCCAATACAGACAGCTTGTTTCTGTCTGTTTCTGCATTGTGTCACCTGAAAAGAATAAATCCATAAATGTTACTGCACAGTATTGAAAGTAAGAAAATTCCTTTTAGCTGATAGCTGCTTTTACCTTGACACTTTTTCGATGTGATTACTAGGGTATTTCTGAAGTATCTAGGACTAAGGGATTAGCAGAGGCAAAGAAAGCTAAGGAAATTTATATATCTCAAAAGTATGGGTGAAAAAATACATTTATTACTGGGGTTATATACTGAGGTTATATTCTGAGCTATATAATGTTTAAAATGTTGAGTGGGGAGAAATATATATATATATATATATATATATATATATATATATATATCTCAGAAAATGAATGAGTTTTATTTAGAATAATTACCACCCATCTCTCCGGAATTAAAATATACAACATTCTATGTAGAATTTTTTTAATATATGGTAGAGATATTTATACCAGTATAGTTACTGATTTATTAATCATGAATGAACTCTAAGTTAGATTACAGCCCAAAGTAAAATGCAGAGACCAATGAAAATTTGCTTTTTAATGAGTTATAATGAAACCTGATAAGGGAAAATCACAGTGAGATTTATAGTCACTTTACTATTCATATCTAGGCTTTGCATTTGCAGATGACATTTGCATTTGAATTTGTAAATATTCCTATAAAACATCTTATAAATTGTTACATGTCTTTTTTAACAAAGTGATTTCTAGTACAAATGTCAAAAATGAACTTCAAGAACAAAAAACTCCTTCAAAAATTAACCAGAACTGATAGATGATAGCTTTTGAGAACATTATAAAAAGGGACTAAGGGACTAGAAGTAATACTACATTGCTTAAAACACAAAAGAATATTTCTCTGAAAATTAAATCTGCAAAATAAAAAATACAAGTCACACAAAAATTCAAACCACTTCCATGTTAAATAGTAGAATGGTGAAATATTTTGGAGTTTCACATTCCTCCCAAATCTGTTATCTTCCGATTTATATTTTACATTATTTCTTTGCATAAATTTTGGCCCAATTTTATATGTTTAGAGTACAACAAATTTATGTCCCTAAGTAGCTTTGCAAAATATTTGAAACAAATGTAAAATTTCATCCAAGCTAAAGCACCATTTACAGTGATTTGATTGTTTAAACTATTTATAACAGATGACCACTTCATCTATTCCTCTTGCATCAACATAATCCACATCACGGGTATCAAGTGATATAAATTTGCACTTCAAAGTGTCTTTTGATAAAACTTAGTACTTTCCTACTCAGGGTAAAAGTGGAGAGAAGAGAAAATATACAAGGAAGCACACACGATGAGTAAGAGAGCTCAGTGGATTTCTGACGCAATGAAAGTATTCTGTATGATGCTATGGTAGAGGACGCACGACGTGCGGTATCCAAACTCAGAAAGTGCAACCCAAGAGGAGGTCTAAGGTAAACTCCGGTCTCTTGCAGCTTATGCTGAGCCAGTGCGTCTTCATCAGTTGTAACAAATGCACAACTGTCGTGGAGGATGCCGTCTGCACGGTTCGACACGTATAGTGTAATTGGGAATGTGTGGGACAGCCCTGTAAATTTGCCTCACTTTATGTGGACATAGAATTATCCCAAAAATAGAAAACACAGAAGGAGAGTGAAGGTGTCACCTGCGGCACGTCATGCTATGCCACAGTAGTTGATGCGGCAGCAGAATGGTCTGAGAATAATGGTTGTGTATCTCCCTCACAGCAGGTACTTTATATACGTCAAGACACCTAATCTCCTCAACTGTCCAGTGATGCAAATACTGTTTCCTCACCTTTTTAGTGAGTTAAAGAACATGAAACACAATAACGGAGCCAGGTAGCCCTGATTTTAAAGTTTGTGATACTGAAGACCAGAGCTTTCAGCAAGATACTTGACTACCTGTGTTCAAGAAAGAGCAGAAACAAGTGCAAAAGTCATTGCTTCTTTGCCCAGCTTTCCATTTAGGGCCGCTGGTTTATATTGACATCATAAATCCTGGTATGGAAGTAATTTTGAAAGGTCACCTAATCCATTCACCCTGCCTTAAACTTCCGTGACAGACGAGTCGCTGCCTTAATTCTCCACCCCTTCAAAGGAAAGTGCAGCTTCCTTCTGTCCCTTATTCCTGGATTTAACAACACCATGTGCAGGAAATCTCATCTTTTTTATGGCATAAATCCCACTCAATGCTATTTAAGCTTGTTGCCTTTTGCTTGGCTTCTTGAGAACATGTAGTGATGTCTCAATAACAGAATTTCCTATACTTAAAAAAAACAGATACTAAAAGTTCCTCTTCTTCAAACTGTATAATTCACATGTTTTTAACATTAAAAATATTTATTTTTTAGAAACATAGTTATCACTACTTTTTTTCTTAGCTTTACAGTTCTTTCTCCTTTTTATTAATGGGTTCAGATGGAAGCATTTCACAGGAGGTTTGACCTTGGTTTTGGTGGCTTTTCTAGCAGACATTTCTTTAAGCCCACTTTAAAAAACAAAAAGAAAAGCAAAAAGAAGAAGGAAAAAAAAAAGCATTTCAAGGCCACCTGGTGATCTTCACAAATAACTGGAAACACCGTGAGTGAGTGGCTCCTTGTAGTTATTTCCCTTTTTGTGTGCTTCTCTTGTGTTTCCTCATTCTGTTTGTCAACACAATCAAATACGTATGAATGCATCAGCTCTCGGTAAGGGAGCTTCTAATGCCCATGTCCTTCCAGCTGCAAGTTTATTGGTTAATGATGGCTTTTGAAAGTCTGCCCACCTCCCCTCTTTGATCTCTAGCTTGTCCCAAGTCCCATTTGATTCACATTGTGCAACTAATAGAGCTTCATCTCTATTCAATGTTTCCATTTTAAATTTAAATGGGATTAATGCAGTGAAAAGTTCTTTTTAAATGATTAAGTTAATAATGTGGAAATTATGGCTTCTTAATAAGGCATCCCCAGTGCTCCTTTCTGAATATTTCCTTCATTTTTCCGGACCACTTTTTATCTGTCTTCACATCTCCAAATCATTAATGTAATAGTCACGTGATTAGTAGTTCTAAATATGATTTATCTTCTTTGTGCTTTATGGTGAAAACAGTGGAGATCATCCTCTCAGTTGATGCGGCAGCTGTACATCTTCCTGGAGGTCACATTGCCAAATGGCATTTGTCATCAATCATGGCTTTAATTAAAACTTAAATTATAATTGAATAAACTTCCTTGCCTGCTGTTACTTTCCTATTATTTTAGTCCTGTTTTCTTTTTTATTTTAAAATAGCATTAAAATTATACTGTTTATTACAGCTTTAAAATTTTTATTTTCTGGCACTTGTATCTTATAAAAAACAGGCAAATTAAATGATGTTTCCCTATAGCTATAAATCACTTGGTACAATATTCATTGCTGGAATACACAAGATTTTCTGACTATTTACATAAAAAGTGGTCATTTTATTTTTATCAACCTTTTCCTTTATGTTGTACTTTTTGCAAAGTAAACAAGCAAAGCCCCAAACTTTCATTTACTACTTTACAGTGAAAATTAAATGATTTGTGCTATATAGATAAGTAAAATGTAACAAGACTCCTAAAAGTATTCAGGATATGGAAAATAGTCTGTGAAAAAATTTACCTCAGGTTAGTATTTCTATCATAAAATCTCCCTTCTCCTGTGGAGCCACAGTACACACATCTCTATGAAATCTGAAAAAGCATTCCATAAATCTAAGCCTTTCCAGATAGTCATATGACCTGCGTTTTTAAGGATCACGACAGATCTGTGAGTTTCAGCTGGGCTATGGAAAGAACAGACGATGCTTAATTTGTTTTGCCTCCTTCTTTCAAATGTTTTTCTTTTTCTCCTCTTAATTGCATATATATTTCTTTTTTCTCCCTTCTTCCAACTTTGCATGCATTTATCTGGTAATATGCACAATGGGATGGACGACAGTGCTAAGCGTTAAAATGAATACTGCGAAATTCATGTTACTTTTTACGTGAATTTCTGCAACACTTATAATTTGCCTGGTTTAGTACTATTTTGAACTCTCTTGAAAAAAAAAAACAATATTTAACAGGTGGTCTTAAAATACAGGTTTATATCCATGTTACAAATATGCTATTTGAGATAAATAGCAACTAGTGAGAAAACTATAGGACCAATTAAGATATGTATAAGAGTATTTAAACAATTTATGAAGCTAGAATAAATCCATTTTGCCTGAGTCAACTTGCCAACCTTCAATGATATAAAATTACATTTTTTGAATAATATATATCTAGACCGCTTTGTAAAAATTATAGTCATGCATTCAAAACAAAGCGTGTTGCATGTAAAACTGCAGAGGAAATCTAAAGAAAGGAGCAAAAGCTTTATAAAACAACAAATATTTATAAAGATATATGCCAGCTTACCTTATAGCACCATTTTCAAGCATTTGTCATAGTTTAGACCAGCAACAGGTACTCTTGTTTTATATTTTCAGTTCAATGATTACATAGCCTGTTTATGAAGGCTACTTTAAATAAGAAAACATAAATAATGAGAAATATTAAGATGTTGCACTACTTTGTATATATTTATAAGCAATAAATCATTTTAAGATATTTTATTTTTTGAATATTAGTGAACAAAATTTATTCTAATAGAATATATGTATTAAAATTAATCTAGAATTAACAAACCATAAATTTATATCTGTCCTTAGACACTCAAAAAAGCAGCATTAGTTTGAAGATACAGCCAGCATGTTTTTTTTCCCCACTTAATGTTATTCCATTTATACACAAATAGCATATTTGTAAATATTTTAATTATTCTTGTGGGTGTATTCATTATATTTAAATTAATTATCTTTTCAATACATATTAAACACAATTTAAATATTTCATCATTTAAGTCATGTTTGCTAGCATTGCTTACTGATAGTAAAAGACTTGTCAGAAATTAAAAGATTTGATTTTTTCCCCTGCTGGGTTTTTGGACCCTAATGCCTGGCACATACAGTGCAAATGCTCTACCACTGATTTAGACCCAGAGCTCTCGCTGGCCTCTGCGGTAATATTAGTATGCAGCATTTGTACGGCAGAAACCTTTGATTGCCAGACCTAGTGCTCCTACATTAAAACTTGCTTACTGTGATAGGGTTTCCTACCAGCCAGTACTGACTGATGAGTGCTTCGGTGCGCCACAGCGAGTGGAGGCTCAACAAGATCATTTCCAAATTGCATTTTCAAATCCACCTACGAGACGAAGGTGGTTGCGCTTTCCTGATTGTAAACGGGCCACAGTGGGTAAACACATGATTATAGCATGATGATTATAACACAACTGTACTCACCTCACTTCACCTTGCAAGAATCCAGTGACTATTCTAGGTAGAAGCAATTCTCCTACGCTTTACTTACATGAAAAATACATTACACAGGGCTGGCCTGATAACTCTGCGGACTAAAGCACCACCTGCTTAGGCAGAGCAGCGCGGATGGGGCTCGATCTTGGCGTGCCGTGCCAGCGCCATGCCCGGGGCACGCTGAGACAGCGATTGAGACTGGGCGTGGTGGTGCGCAACTGTCATCCCAGCTCTTGGGAAACTGAAAACAGGAGGATCACTAGGAGTCCGATCTATGTAGTGAGACCCTGTAGACCCTGTACCTCGTATAGACTCCGTACTAAGTATTAAAAAAGGGGGAAAAACAAAAAGCTATAATCCTGTGAATTATTTTAGAAATAATGTAAGGAAAAAATAAATCAATTAGACCGGTTACCATTCTTATTTCACCTTGGAACAAAGTAGTTTATCGTTTAAAGTCTGTATTATACTTGGCGTAGTAATTTTATTTTTGTTACTTTGTATGTCCATAAATACAAGTATTCAGAACACCTTGATGGTTCTCCGTCTCCTCTTTATTTCAGCGTCCGTCCTTTCCTTTGAAGCCTCTCCATGGGGTAAGGAGGTCAAAACAAATGTCACGCCAGGGTCCTCCTCAGAGCCCTGTTTGATATTCTTCTAGCGTTGAGATAACTGTTTGCTTGATGGGCAAAGCAGGGCTGTCTCCCAGCGTTATGCTTGCTGTTCACTTTGTTTTACCATTTTATGTGATTAGGCTTCATTACGAGGATTAGCAGGTCACCCACAGTGAAGTGTTATTCTAGCTGATGGGCACTTTGATCAGCTTGTGTCACAACTTTTCTTTGAAATTTGCATGCTCCTTTTCAAAGGGTTTCTCAGCAAAAATGGCTTAAAATTAAGTTATCAAAGAAGAAACAGTGCACAGGATCCAATTAACTCATACACTGACATGGCTTGAGCCTGTCAGTGTATGAGCTTGAGCCTTTAATCCTGGCCCATGCAGGTAATTTAAGGAATACCTGTTCTTTATATGACTAAGGAAAAATATTCGCGCACTGTTCTCTTCTTGACCCTATATTGGTCTCAATAATTCTCAATAATTCTCCTATTTTTTCTTTTTCTTCTGTATTTAGGACAGGGTCTCACAATGTAGATCAGACTCAGCGATCCTCCTGTCTTCAGGCTCTCCAAGTGCTGGGATTACAGGCGCGCAACCCCATGTCCAGTCTCAATCGCTGTCTCAGCGCGCTCCTTGGGCGAGGCCGGCACTGCACGCTCGAACCTGGCCGCTGAACTCTGCCTGAGCAGGCGCTTTAGACCGCTGAGCTATCAGGCTGTCCTATACATGGTATAGCGTAGTTATTGCCGAAATATGTGAACTTTATTCTATAATCTGTTGATTGGGTAAAGAATGGGCATTTGACATCAGTTTAATTATTAACAAAATGTAAATGAGCAAACATGATTATTACCTGTTTAAATTCATATAAGTGTATTTTGAGAACAAGTTTTTCTCAAGCTTAGATACATGTGTATCCTGTATATTATAGACTTATATTTTTAAAATATCTATCCATAGTTTGGTATTTTCTGATCATTTCTTTTAAAACATAAAGAGGACCATTAATGCTACATTAAGTGCCAATTCATTTGTAAACATATGACAAATGAAGCCAATTTAGGTAACTTAAATAATGTAATAATTATTATTTTATCATGCAGACATATTTTGCTTTTTTTTGATCTTTCAAAATATATCTGATATTATTTGCTCCCCTTAAAAGAATGTGCGTCCCTCTATGAGTGCTCAAAATTATAATCACATCAATTCTTTTCATTCTCTTTTAATGTCACTATTATTATATTTATTTTACTTTTTAAATTTATTTATTTATTTGGTACAGGTTCTCATACACAGGTCGGGCTCTTAGTGATCCTCCTATCTCACCCTACCAGAGCAAGGATTACTCTGGTGTGTGCAGTTAGATCCCCACCCGTGTCACTGGCCAGTGTGGTGTGTCCTCCCTGGGCCAGCACAACATGTGGTACCAGGGATCGAACCTGGGTCCTTGCACCAGCCAGGTAGGTGCTTAGACAACCAAGTTATCTCCCCAGCCCCGATTATACCTTAAATATTGCTCAAGTTATCAAATACTCAAAGGACGATGACATCCCTCTAGTGGGTTTCCACAAGGAAAGCCTGGTTCGCAGTAGTGTTATTATCCGAACTGAACTCCGTTTCCTAAAATTGGCAGAAAATGCTTAATTCTAGACGTTTAAGAGACATTTGCATTAATAAAAGGGAAACCATGCAGTGGGTCATTTTACTTTCAAAGAGATACAAGACTGTGTCATGTTAGAGAAACTCAGGGAATCTCCTTATTTCAGAAAGGAAGGTGGGAGACCCTTTCATAGAGATTCCAAATGACTGTGCAGAGCTATGCTGGCACGTGAGAGGAGACTTCAACTAGAGGGACTGGTGCAGCTGCTGGAGAGCGAGCGACGCTGCTTTCTGGTCTGATGCTACCGAGCAATGGCGAAGTAGGCATTATCAGATCTCAAGCGAGGCAAGGAGATTACAAAACACCAAACAGAAGACATTAGGAAAATATACTTATTAACACATTGTTTCACACTATTGATACAGAGATTAAATAAAGCTAATGTCTAGATTCATGAGTGGTAAAAATAGAGTTTTCACTTTTATAACTAAAATGTTAATTTATATCTAGCATGGATTATGAATTAAAACCTCTAGTCCTCACCTGGATGAGCTCAGTTCATTTTTTTTGACATAGTATAAAGGTTTTTTAAAACTTATTTTAATGAGGAAAAAAAAAGATAAAATAGCAATGAAAGAGTTTCTAAACAGATTAGTAGGATGGTTACAATAATTAATACATTGCATGTTGATGTGTTTGTAGTAGTTATTCAGAGGACAAGATGTAGACATGATATCATATCTAAACAATATTATTACAAACCTTTCTCATTGAGCTAAGAGAAAGTAGTTGTACATTTATCCTATCATATATATATCATATATATATATATATCATATATATATATATATAATCAACTTAATAATGAAAGCAAATAGCTTCCTAATACTTTGCAGTACTTCCATTCTAGATATGTGATTTTTTTTTTTTTTAAAGCCAGGTATTGAACTCAGGCCCTTGTGCTTGCCAGGAAAGCGCTTATTCTACTGAGCCATCTTTCCAGTCCCTAGATATCTAATTTGTGCTTCATCATAAGCCATTTGGTATTTATGTTCAAGTAGTATTATCGTTGGTATCTCCATTTCTTACTGCTAAGAAGCTGAGGCTTTTAGCTACTAAATGTCTTCCCTAAAGTTATTAATAAATCATAAAAGCAGATCTCAATATACTTCTAGTTCTATACTCCTTTTAAAAAATATTCTATTTTACAACCTGATTAGCCACTCAGATGAAAGTACTTGTCAACATCTAAAGACAGATGCATTTGAAAACGTTTACTGTTTAAAATTCACATTCTGAGGCTGGCCAGATAGCTCAGCAGACTAAAGCGACTGCTTAGGCAAAGCACAATGGCCAGGGTTCGATTCTGGGCATGTCATGTCGGCCCCGCCCTCAGGCTGGTGGCTGAGACTGGGCGTGGTGGCACGTGCCTGTAATCCCAGCACTTGGGAGGCTGAAAACAGGAGA
>NDGM010965249.1:0-16348 GCA_002564305.1 Octomys mimax
TTTTTTGTGGAACCAGGGATTTAACTCAGGTCCTTGCGCTTGTCAGGCAAGTACTTATTCCACTGAACTATCTTCCGGGCCCCTATTCCGGCCATTTTCTTGTTCATTGCTTAGAACAACCCCAGGCCATGCTAGCTGACTCTCATACAACTTTGTAACTTACCTTTCCATGGTTTTTGCTTTGAAAATACCATTAGAAATCTCTACTGCATCTTTGCTAGGACACAGTTCTTGTTTTGGTTTTTTCTTTAGAGGCAGTGCCTCACTCTGCAGCCCAGGCTGGTGTGTAACTTACTATGCAGCCCAGGTTCACCTCCCACTCACTAGCTCTTGCTCCAGCTGGGAGGGTGCTGGGGTTATAGGAGTGTACCACCATGCCCAACTTGGTTTTCACTCTTGAAAGATAACACAAAATAGAAATTCTACCAACAGTCTTATGGAGGATGAAAGAAAGGTCAAGTCAGCCCACTGAGAATCAAAGAATCAGAATTTCTTAACTGGCTCTTCTCCTATTCTTGATGTAAATGGACAACAGGAATCAGAGAGATGAGTGATTTTCCCAAGATAAGCATTTCCCCCACTACTTAAAAATTATGAAATCATCAGTCTACTTACCAGAAATGTTAATAAAACTAGATCTAAAGATCCAGTCGCTATATATTCTATCAGGCTACAATTTTAAAATACTTCATCATGGCATAATCATGCCAAATAAATAGAATGACGATCACTCACAGATTACATTAGATTACAGATGTTAAATTTAAAATGAGAAATCAAGTACCTGGAGTTCAAAGAATTTCTCTGAAGTGTCTTCATCTTCTTTCACACTGTAGTTAATTAATGACAACTAGTGTATTCATAACACCTATATTTCATGATTCTCGAAGTGTTCTAATCAATGGCTGCCAAGCTGTCTGCTCCAAATACAACTTCAGGACTTCTGAATAACAAACATATAATGTTGGAGTGTTCCCCCTGAATGTCAGAAAGGCTCTCTTTTTACCTGTTAAGATTGTCTAGAGCTTGGTCCTTCCCTTTGTTTTCCCCCTAAACAGCAGTATTCCAATATTCTTTCTCCCCTCCAAATGAACACATGCTGCCATGCCTTCCTTCCCAGCCATTCCTTCCTTCTCACCACCCTAATCAACCCTTACCTCTGAATTCTTTCCTGATCATCCCAGCACCTGGCCTTGGGCCCTAGTCTGCCAGGCAAAGCAGTGAAAAAGCATTCAATTGGGATTTGTTCAGCACTCCTCCACACCCCTAGCTGATTGCTAAATTAAAACCCTATGTTATATTGTTGTGTTTTTTGTTGTTGTTTCAGACAGGGTCTCACTATGTAGCCCAAGCTATATAGTCCAGAGAGGTCTCGAAGTCAGGATCTTTCAGCTTCAGACTACTGTGCTAGAATTATAGGTGTGCACCACCACATCTGCTTCAGAATGCCAGCATTTTTATGCATGCAAAATATGACTGAAATATAAATTGTCTCAACTCAACAGGTTAATTGAGGTTACTTAAGGGTTATGGTTGTCGCTATAATAAAACAATAGTCCCCAAAATAATTTAAATTGTTTTTATTTAAGTCAAACAATTATAGGGATCCTGGGTATTCATTTTAAAGCATAAACATGGAATTAACAAAACAAGTGTTCACGCTTCCAGTTTTAAACACTTGAGTTTTACACATAAAATGCAGATAGTTGAGAAAGATTTGCAACAGTGCATAAGATAATGCATAGTGGGTTATGAATTAGGCCAGTCTTCACCTCAAGCTTCCCATTTATAAATCCTAAATTGGAGGGGGGAGCCTTTTTGCTTTTTCATTTCACAAATGATTGCTCAACACAGAATGAAATACACCAAAAGAAGAAAATAGTCTTTTTATACCTAGGAGAGAAGCAACTACTCTTAAAATGATCATTTCAAGGTAACAGACATCCAAATTGATGTGGTTTTCTTTGAAACCTCATCAGTAAATCATTTCTTGCACAGTAGGTTCAGCATTAACCCTGCATTTGGGATAGGTAGTGTTATGGAGGGCTGGCTGCTGCATACCAACGTCAGTATCAAGTTCTTCTTCAGGAATTAGAGACTGTCCCGGATACCAAGCAGGACAACACTGGCAAAAAAACAAAAAGTGAACTGCAGATAGGTCAAAACAGGCCACATTTTCTCACAGAAAAATGTCATAAAACATTACATGGATATTTAAACACTAGGTTATAATAAAACAAAATGGAATATTTAATTTTAATACCTTAAGTCTAAACGGTCTTTACACGGGTTGTCTTTTCATAAGGCAATTAAACAATACATATACCCTCTTAAAGGTAAACATTATATAGTTGCCATCTGGTGAAAGCTGTTTTTATAGCTGCTACAAAAGCTTACATTTCTCTCCATTCATCAGATTAGCAAACAGTTTGAAAAGTTACCAAATGAAAAACACACAATTGCTTGCTCTGTTAGATACTATTTAAACATTGTTGTTGTCTTCTTCAGCTAGCTTCGATTTTTTGAAACAGGAATTTCTCTAATTTTCAAAGAATTTATGCCTCTATGTTAAAATTTACCATTAGTCCAAATGATCTGACCATTTCCCTCTTTAAATGCTTCCCAGCAAACTTGGTGTTTTTCAAACTGTACATTGCAATAGTTAGGACAGAAACCAAACTTCAGTGAGAAAAGAAGTGCCCCGCGGAGTCGTCAAATGTAAGAGCTCCACCACTTTATCACTTGCCCAGCTTCGCAGAAATTCCATTCACATAGCTTGTATGAAAATCAACCAGCTTTACCCTATCAAATGACCCAAAGAACACCGCAGGTATCCAGGGGAAACAGTTCACCAATGCATCTTAGCTTGAATTTAAAGTCAATTTAAGAGACAATCGGGGCTCTGTAGAGCTTAAAGAGACAAGGGACAAACTCTTGTCTAACCAGTGGCTAAAGCCTTTTCCATTTAACGAACATTTTATTTTGCACATTTTTTGGTATCAAGAGATTTAACCGGGAAAAAGCTTACACCTCAGGGTTCAAACGACAGCATGGAAAAATATACGGCAAGCACCATTTACTTCCTTTGATCTCTTAAAGATGTCAGTATACTAAGTGTACTGAGGGCGTGGGAGGCGTGGCCAGATCTGGGGAGGAAAGTTGGCCCATGGAAAAAAAAAAATCAGTTTGGTGGCAATTTCAAAACAAGTTTCCAAAGTGCTGAAGAGGCTCCAGTCCCTTTGACTTGCAGAAATCATACATAAGAAAAGGCCAGAAAATACTATAGGGCATGCTTATTTTAATTGCTCAGGGGTTTCCAATGCAAAGCACGACAACTTAAATGCATAGTCCAAATTCTTGCTCCAAAGCCGTCTTCTTTGTGCACTGAAAAGGAGGAGAGACAACCCCATCAATTGTTCTCTGCAGAAAAAGGCACTGTTTTGCAGATTTCTCCCAGATCCGGGCCAGTCTTGCTAATGACCTGCCCACCCACCTGGGGCCCTTCCCAAGGTGGCCCTCGGGAACTGCCCCACACCTTCAGCAGCCTGAATGCTTGACATTGGGCAACTCCAAGAGGGTGGCCTTCAGGTTTGGCTGTCGCTCTCCACCAAGACCCAAAGTGGAAGAGTTCATGCTGTTTATTTGCCTAGAGGAGCTGGGGGTCAACAGTCACACTTTTTAAAAGCTGCATTTTTACCCCTCACAACGGTCACAGCTGAGGGTGAAGCCGCAAGAGTGTAGTTGGTTTTGCTGCAGACAAAACATAAGGTGGAGATCCCAGAGCTACTGTCCGGGCTCTTTCTGAGCTCAGCATCGAGGCAGTTAAGCAAAAGCTGAGTCAAAGTTTTAGTGATTGTGGCCCTTCTTCCTTCTTAATCCAAGATCACCAGCTGTTGCGACACACAAAAAAGCCAGGACAGCAGCAATTTAAATGAGATATGCAGAAAAGGGGCCTGGGCAATACGGATGGTTCAATCAAGCTACCAATGGCGCAGGTTGATAGGCCGGGCAAATCTATTCGGAAAAGGTGCCTAAGTACCCTCTCCTCACGGAATCCTCCATTGTCCTGAGAAGGGACCAGTGTTCACCTTTACCCGGTTTGAGGGAGTCCAGGGGGCTGTGGAATCCGGACAGAGTCACCATAAGGGGAAAGGGCATCCGTAATCCGTAAGGGCCAGCGGGAAACCTCTAAATTACGGGAGAAGGGCGAGGCGGAGTTCCCAGTCCCGTGGGAATCCCAGCCTCCAAAAGGCCACGCCAACTTCCTACGAGAAGGCCCAGGAAGAACTTCTTACTTTTTGCCTTTTCAGTTTTCTAACAGTTCTGCGTTCGACCGCCATGCCCTACATCCTCTCAGGAGGCGCCTGGAGCAGCGGAACCATTTGGGGAGTGGGAAGCACACAGCAATCCGCAGCCCCTGGCCGAGTCGCGCTGCGCTCTGCGGGGGTCGCATCCGGCCGCCATGTTCCAGACTGGAGCCGCCCCCACCACCCTGCACCGCTTCCCCCTCACCCCCCTCCCGGCTTCCCTTCCTCCTCACGACTTAGGCTCCGCTGAGGCCGTGCGTGCGGCGCAGCAAAGCCGCTTTCAACTCCCCCAACCCTTGCGCTGCCGAATCCGATTCGACGGCTGCGGGCTGTGCGCCTGCGTGCGTCGGGCACAGCTGGAGGGGGGGGGGGCGCCCTACGGTCTTAGCCTCGGCTTGAAAAGGCCAGAACCACGGGGAGCGGGGGAGGAGTCGGGGCCCCGGCCTGAGCCTCCTCTTTCCTCCCAGCGGGTCCTCGCTCGGGTCCTGTCCCGGCTCTCACACGTGCGCGCTAAAAACCCACTTCAAAGTGTCCCCGGAGCGGGTCCCGCCCCATTTGGGCTCCTGTGCAGATCGCCACCCGGGCCTCGCCACCCTCTCCCGGCCAGGCCCTGTGGGGGCTGCGTGGCTTCTTGCTCTCCAGTCCCGGACGGGCCGGCGGCCTAGGTTTCAAGGAGCACGGTGCTGCCACCCAGCTCCCCACCTCTGCTGCTTGCGGAAAATGAATTGAACACAAAGTTTGCGGCCGGCGCTACTCTGCCTTCGGAGCGCACCATTGTTTGGGGTCTCATTGACCCCAGGTCCGGATTAGGCAGTGGCGGATTCCTGCTTTACAGCCCGTCGGCCTAATGAGGCCGGGAGGCGATGGGGAGCGAAGCGTCCTCGGAGCCTAAGCGACCGCGACCGCAGGCTTATGGCCTCAGAGGGCTCTGTAGGTGGAGGTCAAAGGGTCAGCGGGCTGAGACCGGGGGAGAATTGACCCTAGGAAATGAGGTCCCCTGCTCCCTGCCAGATCAACTCGGACTCGCAAAAATTTGGTGTGTGGACAGAGAGCCCCGGGGTGAGGACAGTCCGATGGGGTTTGAACTTCCAAAAGCCAGGGCCTCGAAGGCCACATGCCTGTGAGAGAGGACCAGTGAAGATGTCAAGAATGCTCTTCCGGTGATGGGCACCCTGGTTCTTTCAGAAACTTGGGTGAAGGGCATCTTCTGGTTTGTTTTTGAGGAATCTTCTCAAAAGGAAAACAGAGAGTCAGGGAAGAAAAGGCCAGAGAAATCAGGCAATCAGGCGGGACAGTGTGGGGGTGGGGAGGTGGGTCTAGGCCACACCAAATTTCTTTGGTAGGCTTTGTGAGCTAGGTTGCAGCTCACCCATCACGGACGTTCCGGGAGCTAGGACCATCCGCCTTGCCCTGCTGCTGATCTTTAGCCTTCCAACTAGATCGAGGCCAGCCATCTGTCTTGCGTGGAACTAGCCACCTTCCCTTTGCCCACCTAGCAGTGGGAATCCTATGCCAAATCACTCGTTTTGAAAAAGATAATGGGCTTTAACAAAAGTCTTTCCAGGTGAGGGAAAGAAAATGAGTAGATTATTAAGAGCCTAGCATGGGCTTTGGGCTTTAGCGCTTAGGGGTGTTCAATAACTCTTAAGATTATTTCCTGCAAATTCAAGAATGTAAATGTGTACTGCCAAAGCCAGATTTAGGGAGGAAGAAAATCTTTTATTTTTTTAACCAAAGTCAATACTTTTCTCTTTCAAAAATGGCAGGGCATAGAACATAATTTTGAGAAATTTGCTGTGCCCAAATTGGAGGTAATCATGTAGAGTGGCTAAGCTTTTATATTCTCTTAATATCGATTATCATCGTTATTTAATTGCCATCTTTCTTGCTTAAGACACAATGCCTTCCTGTAAAAGTTTAAGGTAATTTCAGGCGTCTTAGAAAAGATGAAACTCTTCTTTGTCTCCGAAGGAGATATTTCTTGTGTTTAATGGGGGGTGGGGTGGGCTAGTTTCTGAGTGAATCTAGCACACAAGCCATCTCCATTTAAGGTGAGGTTGGGGGAGGGGAAGGGACCTCCTGGAGAAAGTAGTAAACTGTGGAAGTTCATTGCATAAGTGAGAAGTAAAGCACACTTTCTTGATTTCACAATGGCATACATTTATAACCAGTCTTAAGAAGCTATACTTTCTGAAAAGTTGTAAACATGTAAATGGTCTCTGATTTGAAGTGGAGAAAAAAGCCTCACAGTAATCTGGTCCAGACCCATCAATGTCAAGGTCAAGACTGGACTGTCTGAATGGGGGGTTGGTAGACTGGCCAGTCAGTTACCTGATCAGCACTTGTGAAGTCATCCCAACCTCTTCATGGCATTTATGTTTGGACATTGGTGGAGTAAAGAGCAAAAGATCCCATTGGCCACTAACAAAAAATTACCTCCAAAGCAGTTTGCAATTAGAAACTGTCGATAATTAATCATCTGTTGACAAAGATCAATAGATAACAAAAAAGATGGCTTCAACTGTCTCCAGGGAATTAAAGTTTCCTTTAATCATCAGAAATTCTCTAAGCATTGAAATTCTAGGTTAATTTATTTGAACATAAAAAAATATTGGGCACCAAATACAAAAATGTTATAACATAAATAAGATGTGCCAATACTTTATTTCTTTGAAAAGAACAACAAAATTCTTGAATTGAAAGTGATTATATATAATACCAAATTGACGGCCACCAGAAAAACCCCAAGCACTGCCCCTTAAAGAGAAAGAGGTACTTAAGCCTATTCGTTACATTTCTAACTTCTTTACAATTCCTTATCTCCACCTTTCTGTTATTCATGCAGAGATTGGGCTCTCTATAACAAACAGCACCCTAATAAAAAAGGTCTCAATACTCTACCCACTCCAACCCCACAAAATAATAGTTTTTTTTTCCACAGAACCATTATAAAAACAACTGTTTGTCCAAATGAGTTGCTTCACTGAAGATTAAATGGATTGTTAACATTTTATCACAAAGCAAACAACCATTTTTCATTGTTATTGATTTTAATGGAAACAATGCTCTTAACATCTTTGCCTACAAATAATGAACTTTAAAAATAACATTTTGCAAAATTTTTTCCACTTTATCATTTCAGAACTGCTGTAGTTATTACACCACTATGTAAATGTTATGAATAATTGTGATAGTTATGAATTGAACTATATACAGAAAACAAATCAGCCTTTGCCTTCCAAAATTTAAATGGAACACTTTTTTTTTTTTCAGAAACACTTTAACCATAAATAAGCACTGCTCAACTGGCCTTGCTTATCATCTCTGTTCCAGACATATGTTGTGTTTTGGAAATAGAGAACTAGATAGATTTGGTAGGCATATTAGATAAGTCATAGATACAAACATATAGGTATGTGGGTGATCTCTAGATAGAACAGACATGCATCCTGCCACAATTTCCATTTTTATGTAAGGTAATAAAAAACTAAGGGACATAAAACTAATTAGGTTACCTTATGTTTATATATGTAGGGCAGGGATGATTAAATCCAGCTTCTCAGTCTTTTGAAGTACAAGATTGAGATGTCATGGCCACTAACTGAATTGATCAGTAATATTTGATTTGCATGCCGAAAATCCAGGACAAACACATTTAAACTCGCAGTTAACCATCTGAGCTAGAGATAAAGAAAGGAAGGTCTTCCCAGATGGAAACTGACACTGTAAGGAATCTATACTGCAATAGAAAAATAATTTAACAATTAAAAAAGGGATGTGAGTGAGTTATAAATACCAACAAACAAGATTCAAATTTGCTCATGTCTCCTCTTTGTAGGAGGCTGTTACAAAACAAGAGAAAAGTCAGCGGTTCCAAAATTGTAAATTGTGTTCTTCTTTCAAAACAATAATTTTTAATGCTAAAGCAGTTATAATCAAAAGCTGTACAGATCTGTTAGAAAACATTTATCCATAAATATTGTTCAGTTCCCGGCACTTGCAGCAATAATTAAATTACAAACGATAAATATGGCATCAACGGATATGTATTTACAAAAAAAAGTTATTACAAAAGGCAACTGCATACTAAACGTCACAATTTGTGTAGAGTAACATCATATCCTCAGCCTGAAAAATTACTGAACAACAGTTTCGACCCCATTAGACAAAGATACATTCACAAGTGTAATGCTTTGAAGAAAAGTTCAAGACATAACAGGACTTTGGCATGGTTTAAGACTGTGAGAGTTTAAACAATCACCACTAAGGCGAAGAATTTCCATCAGTTTAACATCACCACCACCAAGCCTTCTATAACTTCCTCAAGAAACAGGACAATTGTTAAAATGAACTGAAGGAGTTTCAGAATAGGGTGGGCAGAGAGCAAGAGGAAGGGGAGAAAAAAAGCAATGAAAAGATTTTGTAAAAAATCCTTCAAATGCCAATACATTTGTTCTAATCCTGAGAAAAGGGCATGGCTACTTTTGGATCTTGCCCCAAACCTTTCTGGATAATTGCAATTGACAAGATGTATCCCTATATGTGGCCTCTTGCGTTAAAAACTCCATTTCCATCTGATTGGTCTCAGTTTTCTTTTTAAAATGCATTTTGGTTGTCCTCAGACGTACCATTCGTTAAAATTGGGAGGAAGTCCAGGGTTGTGGCTGGTGCTAGTTTGAACTGCAGAAGGGGTTTTAGTGGTATCTTTACTGTTTGCAGAAGCTATAGCGGGTGGAGTGGAAGATTCATAGCCTGAACTGGCAGCAGGGGAGGAATCTGACCCTTGAGATTCATGAACCTAAAATTAACATGTATATATTATAATGAATATAATTCCAACTGGCAATGTGCAAGCAAAAACAAGAGCAGAATTTGAGCACTGTAAGAGCAAGACCGCCCAGTGACCCACTTAAAAGTGAAACGCTGCTTTAAAAAAAAATCCCTATTACCGATGTCTAGAAAACCCAAATACGTTTGCCAAAAACGAGGTTCTGTCCTAAGACTGGCATTAGGGAAAAGGGATAAAGGACTCTGGTTCAGTCATGCCACTGCAAAATGCTTCCTCCGGGGATGGAGTAAACAGTTACTCAGCGGCGCCTTACAAATTAGTGAGTGCGGGCCCAGGTTTTGACTTGGGAAAGCAGGTATAGAGAACAAGTGGCACAGGAGTCCTTGGCAACGCCAAGTCTGGGACAAATGGGTGGGAACCAGACTGCGCTCCTTGGCCCTATTGTTTTAGGGAAAGCCGAAGTCTCTCCCGGCCTCCACGCGGCCACTCTGGATTCCCACCGCGGGCTGAGCCCGGAAGAGACGGCCTTTGAGTCTCCGATCCTGCTGAGCTCTGCTAGAGCTTCCCAATAAAATGACTGCTTCCCTCATCTCTCTCCTCCTCCCAACTCTGCTCTCTCCTGTCCCCACCCCCACCCCCAAAATGGGCTCAAAGTGTCACCGCTGAAGCAAATCGGATTTAACGTGGAGTGAGGGTTTGGCAGCGCGGGCGCTTCTGCTCCGCGGGCCCGGAGTCGGGCAGAACGTTTACAAACCGCCGACCGCTAATAAAGAGGTAATTACCTTCATGTGTTTGCGCAGGGAGCTCGGGTGCGTGTAGGACTTGTCGCACACTTTGCAGATATAGGGCTTATCCGAGGTGTGCACATGCATGTGCTTCTTACGGTCGCTGCTGTTGGCAAAGCGTCTGTCACAGCCCTCAAATTCACATTTGAAAGGTTTTTCACCTGCAAAACGCAAAAATGCAAAAGGGGAAATACATGAGGGCCAGGAACTACCCAGAGCCGAGAAGCAGGAGACAAGCGCGCCCGGCAATCTTCCCGGTGAGGGAGCGCCGACTGGGGGACGCTGCGGCATCTCCTTTTCCTGGAGAAAAATGAAGAGCGTGGGCTGAGCACGCTGGTTTGGGGAGTAGTGGTCCGGGGCGGGGTCGGGGCCGAACTGGCCCCGAGCCCGATCGTCCCTTTGTTCTTGCAGCACCGTAAAGCTCCCGGCCCCTCCGAAGTTTCGCCTAAGTTGTTCCACCCCAACCCGCCCAGGGTTTCCAACGCGCGGACGCGTTCCACAGCCACCACGGCAACGTACCCGAGCTCGGCGGGATAATGGGCCAGCGACAGGAAAATCCCGTCCAGCCCCTTCTTTGTACCTTTTAATTTGCCTCTTTAAAAATGTAGCGGCTTTGGTAAGTACATTTATTACAAGATTAGGTAGTCATACTTCATGTTGGAAAAGAGAAAGCGATACACATCCAGGGACTACAGGCACTTTCACAAGATGTTCTGAGCAAGCCACGAAACTGTGGTGCCTTTTCTACTTTTGCTTTCCTCCCAGAGGACTGAACTGAATCTGGAACTCCAAATAAAAATAGTTTGACAAAAGTATCAGTCATTTAATGAGCAGATGTGCCAATCAAGTGTAAAAAAGAGCGGAAGTAACTGAAAGGTAGTTTTCATTAGCATTTCTATGCTGCCCTTCCTCGAATGTGCGCCGAGAGCTAAGTCGCTCGTAAGCAATACACTTTCGACACATTCGGAGTCTCTTCACAGTATTCCAGAAGGGAACACAAGAAGAGGCGGCGCCAGTTTGTTCCTAGGGATGAGAAGGTCCCAATTAGTTCCTGAGACCGCAGGGTGGCCGGCCCTGGAAGTTAGAAATGGGCAAAAGTGCCGCGAGTCGGGGAGGGCGAGGGATGGAGGGGCGCTCACGGCGCTTTCAGTCCCAATGGCCTCGGCAGGGGCGCCGCCCCTTTCTTTGGCCTCTACTCTATCCTGCCTTGCGTCGCAAGTCCGCTCTGCGGCGGGGTGCCTTGGTAAACCCACATGTCTCCCCCTTACCTGTGTGGGTCCTCTTGTGGATCTTGAGGTTCTCGGAGCGGGCGAAAATTTTCCCACAGCCCGGGAAGGGGCACGGGAAAGGCTTTTCGCCCGTGTGCACTCGGATGTGGTTGACCAGTTTATACTTCGCCTTGAAGGACTTGCCCTCGCGGGGGCACTCCTCCCAATAGCAGACGTGGTTGTTCTGCTCCGGGCCCCCCACGTGCTCCATGGTAACATGCGTCACCAGCTCGTGCATGGTGCTGAAGGTCCGGTCGCAGCTCTTCTTGGGCCGGCTCAGCTGAGCCTCGTCGATCCACTTGCACGACAGCTCCTGCTTGATGGGCTGCCGCATGTAACGGAAGAAGGCCCCCGGCCCGTGGTGGGCCGCCACGTTCACGCCCATGTTCATGTTCATGGGGCTGTAGTTTGGAAACTGCGCGCCGGCTGAGTAGGGGTCCGTGCGCGGGCTGGCCACCGGGCGGTACGGGTCAGCTCGGCCGAACAGCTCCCCGCGCAGCCCCAAGTGGACCTGGCTGTTGTCCACGTGCCCTGTGGGCGACGGGTGCCCAGCGCCCTGCTCATGCAGCCCGGGAAAGAGCAGGTAGCCGGGGGGTTCGGGAATACCCGCTGGGGCGTGTAGGCTGCTCGCCGAGCCAGCGAAGAGCCCGTGCTGCCCGCCCCCCGAGGCTGCCTCGCTGAGCCCGGAGCCCCGCTGGCGGAACAGAAAGTCGCGCGTGGAGTTGAAGGCGGCCGAAGCGGCACCACCGTAGCTCGGCACCTGGCTGGCGTGGTGATGGTGATGGTGATGATGGTGGTGGCTCAGGGCATTGGCGTAGCCCGAACCCTGCGGCGTAAAAGCCGAGCTCTGACCCGAAGACAGATCGTGTGCAGCGGCTGGGCTCAGTTTGAAGGCAGCGGCGGCAGCGGCGGCGGCGGCGGCATGGGTTGAGTCCCCGAAGGGATTCAGTCCCATGCCCGCGGGCTCGCGGTTTGGCATCTCGTGGTGGCGCGGTGCGCCGAAGCTGCCCACTCCCAGCCCGGGGAACTGCGGGCCTCCGTCCAGGAGCATCGTCATAGATGGGACGTTCTGCACACAGCGATCCGGCTGCGGTGAGCAGTGGTGTAGGCGAAGGAGATCTCCGAAGTGCCGTAGGAGGAGACGGATGGCGGCGGTAGGACACTGCAGGGAGACCCCTGAGGCGCCACCAGGAGCTGCAACTTTCCGTCGCTGAGAGTCTCCTGCAGAGGGATAGGAGGGAGGAGGGGAAGAAAAAGGAGCGGGGGTGGGGGAAGCAGGGGGAAAGGAGGAGGGAGGAGAAGGGAGGAGAAAAGATTCTAGGACTAGATTTGGTTTAACAAACTAACAGGAGAGCACAAAGAAAAATAAGCAAAATAATAAGTGGAGGGCGGGGTTTGTCAGTCCTGTCCGGGTTACTCCTCCTCTCCCAGAGAGCGCAGAACCCTCGGGCTAGGAGGCTCCCTGGGTACAGGGCTCCCCGCTGTGCTGTGCCAAGTGGCCGAGGCGGATCGCGGCCGGCGGGCGGGCAACGGGCAGCAGACAGGCTCGGTCCTTGCTGTTCGCCTGGCAAGTCCCAGCCTCTTCGCCTCCCGAGTAATGTCCTTGGACTGATAAGTCAATCACTCACTCCGCTCACATAAACCAAGCGGGAGGCCGGGCGGCGCGCGCCAATGGGGAGCGGGCTGCCCCGCGGTCACCTGACCCCCGGCCCCACCGCCTATTGGTCGCCGCCAGGCTGATTGGCAGCGCGGAGCGGAGAACATGGCAGCCGCGGCGGAGCGGGCGCAGCTGATTGGGCAGCCGCCGGGCGCCTGGCAGGTGAGGCGGCGGCCCCCGGAGGCCGCGAGTGGGCCCCGCGGGGTTCGTGCGGCTCTGCGGGACTGGGGTCAGGCTTCGGCCCTAGAAGAGCGCGGCGGAGCTGGCTGGACTCCGGCTCCGTCCCGGCTCCGAACGGGCCCCAAGAACCGCTCGCACGCTCCGTACCCGCCTTAGCTAAAGAAACTCTTTGCCCGGCGAAGATCCACTGCCGCGCCTCCCCCTCGGCGCAGCGCGGGGCGGCCAACCTGCGAGGCCCCGCCGCGACCCACCTTGAGAAGCTTGGCTCTGGGCGGCCGCACGGTGCAGATCTCTCTGCGGGCGCGACCGCGGCTTCTGCTCCACCCACCCCTATAAGTCTTGATATCCCGAAGACCCAGGACCCAGACCAGGCCGGCTCGCTGCCTGGGCCCCGCGCTGGCTGCAGTCGTCTGAGGCCCAAATGAAGAGAACCGCTCGCAGTTAATATCGGTCTCCCATACGTTGTCTGAGCCAAGCCTTGACCCCATAGTTTGTGAGTAGCGGTGGTACTCGCCGCCACCCACTCCCCCCATGACACAGCAAGCATGTACAACCCAACAAACGCAAGCACACAGCAGGAAACGTGAACGCCACACAACAGAAAGAGGCACACTCCGTGACGCATGCACAACATACAAGAGTAAGCACACAACAACCGTACAGAACACGACTCAAACACAACTAGACACAATAGGGCAAATACATATATGCACTTAACAGCAAACACAAATTTTAAACCCACAGAGCACATATTCCGTATAAACACAACATGCGCACAGCACATGAAAGAGTGTCAGTGGAGCTCCCTATCACTGTGCTCATCAGCTTTGAATTCTCTAAATTTTCGAGCATAAAGGGAAGGAGGGAGAATGGGGGCTGTGAGATGGAATTTTCTGTACTCTGAGCAGCCAGGGCTTGCTATCTGCTACTCTTACCGGGAGAAGACCCTAGTGGCCCAGGGAACTACTTAACTACTTAAGGATTTACTTTTTTAGGGACGGGTGTTTTCTCTCTGGACAAAATAACTAGTTTCAGACAGTTTTATAAATTCACTTGTGTGGGAAATAACCAGTTTCAGGCAGTTTTATAAATTCACTTGTGTGGGGTGGAGGGCTGTGTTCGGGAGACATTTGCAAAGGGTGCAGGAGCATTACTGTAAAGACAAGGCCAAGAAAAAGATGGCTGTGATTGTCAAATCCCTAGAGGGGCAGAGCCCCAAAGTCTGCGCCTTGAGGCAGCTTCTCAGACTGGCCGCCATCTCTCTGTAGGAGAGAGAACATCTGATCAAGTTCAGAGGCACCAGGAGAGACCGCCTCAAGCAGCGCTTTATAACTGCAGTCTTTCACTTCCTGTCCCCCAATCTGCCCGGCCTGGCCAACAGTTCACCTTCTTTCTTTGCCAGTGTGCTGGGGGAAAAGCCGGCCCGCACCACATTTTACCGTTGTTCCCCCCCCCCCAATCAAATTCACCCCAATCGCCCTCCACATCCAGATCTCTCCCCAGGTTGGAAGGTGAGTTCGCTGCTGGCTTAAATTATTGTATCTCTGAAAACTACGCTCTCCAAGCAGGGTTTCATTGTCACTCAGCAGAGGATTTCTTGGTGGGGGGGGGGTCGTCAGAGAAGAGTAAGTATACTTAAATCATGCAAATGAATTCCCTGGAGTCGGCTTTACAAAAAGAGAAGATTGTTTTTCTTTTCTTTATTTTCTTCCTTTTTTCCCTTTCCCCCTTTTTTCCTTCTCCTCCTTTTTCTTCTCCTTCTCCTCTCCTCTCCTCTCCTCTCCTCTCCTTCCTTCCTTCCTTCTTCCTTCTTCCTTCTTGCCTTCCATGTCCCTCTTTTCACCTTTAATCAATCTCTATTGACCCTGGGCCCGAGCTGGTCTGAAAAAGTTTAGATTTTCCCTTAGAGTGTGTCCTGGAGAAAGCTGGTTTTGAGGCTTGGGTACCGGGGGGAAGTTGGCTGCAGAGTTTTGGGAAAGCCAGCGCTGCTTCGAGATTTTCTGGGGCATCCTGGCTGGTACCCTGATGCGAATGGGAGCCAGAAGAGGCACCCAGGGAAGGGACCAAAGGCGAAGGACATCCGATCCTGGCATGTTCCATTCTGGGCTGGAGACTCGAACGCAGGGCAGGGAGACGTTGCAGCCGCTGACCTACCCAGTACCCAGTACCCGGTGACCGTTTTGATAGGGCCACATTCCGATAATTAATTGCCTCCAGCACGCGCTCTGTAGTCCCTGGAACAAAAAGGCATAATTCAATTAGATCATCAACCGAGAAGTAGGAAGGTGGGGGGGGGGGCTGCTTGTTAAGGAGCAGACCTGAGGAGGCTCAGTTAGGCCAAAATCCAGGACCTTGGAGCTCTTGCTGTGGTGGCCCAGCCCATACTGAGTGTGGGATTCTCAAGGGGTATCCTTGCTCCCTCAGGTTCAGAGGTGTCAGATGCACCCCACCCCCACCCCTAAAAAAGGAAGGCTGAGGGCTTTGTGAAAAGCTGAGAAGGCGGACAGTTTGGAATTGTTTTGGTTGGTGTGGGTGTGGGCTTCCTTCTTTTGGGAGTGGGAACCTTGACTTTTAAAACCGGATCTCTCTAGATATATCCAGTCACTGCACAAGAGAACAAAGCCCCCCACCCTTCACAAAGAAAGTCACTGACATTAGGGAGAAAAATGAGTCAAGCTTTTCCTCATGACCTGCAGCTTTCTCCTCCACCCCAACTTGGTTTTCTGAGGATTCCCGGTAACAGCTTGGGGGACAGGGAGGCTTTGGGGAGATAAGCCTGAGATCAGGGTGGTGGTGCAGTGAGGGAAAGAAAAAGGAGAAACTTTTTTTTCTGTACAAGCTAGGGACAGGCAGGAGTGAGTTCTCATCTGTTCGTTTTTCAGGTACAGAAAAGAATCACAGCGCTGACCAGGGCAGGACCATTCCAACTCGGGTTGGGGTTCTTATTGTACGATGTAACCAAGACTCCCGCGTCAGCTTTGGCTTACTGGGGTTTACATATGTATTAGGCACCCTAAATTAACCAATAAATCTCTTTTATGCATCCCCCAGTTGTATGTGGTCTGGTCTAAATATCCACATGTCTTATGGCTAGGAAATATAATGGGATCCTTTCCCTCACACTGAGTTCAAACAGTAAATAGGAAAAAGCTTTATTTTTATGCCCAAATATAAAGCAATAAATAAAATCAGCGAAAAAGCTCATCATTGCCAAACCAGAAAAGCTTTTGAGTTGGATTTTTAGGATCTATCTTGGAGAAGGAGGAGGAAAAGAAAGCAACCCAAGGGGCAGTAGAGTAGAACTGACTTCTCTGTACAGCCCAGAACCCTGCTTTACAACGTTTTGCCCTTCCTTCCAACAA
>NDGM010965252.1:0-10830 GCA_002564305.1 Octomys mimax
GCAGTACCAGGGATTGAACTCAGGACCCTGCACTTGCTAGGCAAGTGCTTATTCTACTGAGCTATCTCTTTTTTGGACCCAAAAGTTCAGAAGGATTTTTTTTTTTTTGGCTGGCTCAGGATGCCTCAAGGGCAGGTCTGGTAAGGCATGAGGAACTGGGGATCGAACCCCAGCATCCTGAGCCTGACTGCTTAGCAGGCAGTTAAACAACTGAGCTAATGGACAGGCCCCCACACCAGCTTTTAGGGCCAAAGTTGTGTGTGGTTATGGGTCCTCATCTGCTGATTCTTACACCACTAGGTAGATCCGGAAGGGAGTCAGCCCTCTGTGTCCCAACAGCCCCCTGGGGTGTGGCACCGTCCCTCGGAGCCCCGCGCTGCGTGACTTCTTCCCTAAAGGAGAAGTGTGGCTGCTCATGGGGGCATCAGTGCCCATTCCCCCAGCCAGCAATGATGGAGCTGACCAGGGGGAGCGGGCTGGCCAGCTGTGTGCCCAGGGCATGGTCCTGCGCCAAGATGAGCTATCACAGGAGACAGGAGAGAGGCCACCCTGCTCCTCCCTGACTGCCCGAACGCCCCCTCTTGTCAGCCTTCCTGGAGCTCTGCCCGGTTGTCCCCAACTGCTCTTTGTCTTCAGTGCCCACAAGTGGTCTTGGCAGCCATGCTGTGTGATCCCCACGGCGGGACTACATTTCCCAGCATCCCCTGAAGCCAGCCTGGCTATGGTGCAGGTGTACACACCAGGCTACCTCCCGGTCCTGCTCTAGAGAACCAGTCTCACCCTCTTGATTCCCTGTTTGCTGGTTGGGCGGGAAAGACCCAGGAGTGGAAGTTGAGGCCCTCACTGCAGTGGGCAGAAGGGGCTGGGTCCCTGGAACTCCAGACCTGCTGACCACTGGAATATGAGAACCCCCAGGCCTTGATTCCTTAGGATTTTGCAAGGCAATCTGGTGTAGGAATAACTTTTTCCCCAGTGTTCTCCAAACCGGGGAAAGGATTCACACTTGAAAGCCCCAGTTTTCTCCTGTGATTCAGCGAGGGCTGGGACTTGCCACAGTCAAGGCAGTCAGCAAAGCACTCAAGGTGAAGCAATGTCCTTGGAGTGAAGCCCTGGGAGAGAAGAAAGGGTGGGCAGCCTGGACCACTTCAGGGCCTGGGGAAAGGCCATGGGGGAGGGGCGTGGTACCAGAACTTGAAAGATGCTCCCCGTTCCTGTATCCCAAGAATGGTTACCTGGTCAGGTAACTAATGTTATTAATTCGAGTACTGGTACAGCAGGATTTTGAAGAGGTAGTTAAGTCCCAAGCCAGGGGTTTCAGAATACAGAGGTGACCTGGTGGGCCTCGCCCAATCAGGTGAGCTCTTTGTAAGACGTCTTCTTCCACCTGGCAGCAGAAAAGGCAGGTAAGAGATTAGAAGCATAAGAAGGGTCTGATTTAAGATCACCAGCCAGGCGATGGAGACCTGGGTCCTGCGACTGCGGGAACTGAATTCTACCTACAGCCTGAAAAGGACTGGAGGAGCGGATTCTGATATGGCTTATAAATGGATTCAGTATGGTTCCACTTTACTAGCCATGTGATTCTTTCCTGCACAGCAGCGTAAGAGCAATACACACAAGTGTAAAGAATCACGTGTCTTAGGCCACACTCACAAATGGAATGAACTGTGTTCTGTCCATCAGCGCTGACATACATCTTCCTGATGCCCACGGGAGCCCTGGTCAGGTTCCTGGTTCTCTGACCAGGGGGAGTTCTGTGTTGGGGGGAAGGTGCCTTGGAGGCAGCACTGGCTCTGTGCCCCAGGCCCTGCCTGTGACGTGACCCCTCTTTTCTCCTGCCTGGCTGCATCCTGCACCAGCAGAGGAGGCCAGCCCAGCTCGGGGGAGCCAGGCTCCAGCCCCTGCCCCTTCCCTTGGCCTGGGGATTGGTTGCCCCTGGGGAAAGGGACCCAGAGGAGTCTTGAGCCACCTGGGGAGGTGGGGAGGGGACTTCCTGGTCCTCTTCGTGCAAGTGGACACCTGCGCAGGACAGCCTGGCTGTGGTGTGCACCTCCGCGAAAGCCCACAGGCGTCTCACCCCTTGCACAGCCGAGGACACAGGACAGAGACCTTTCATTTTTTCCTTTTACTGTCAAATACAAATGAAGGAACACTTACCACTGGTGACATCTGGTGCTTTCACAGCATTGTGCAGCCGCTGACTCTGTAGCTCAGAACATGTTTATCACCCAGAGGAAACTCAATTCCCATCACAGGCCTGGCACCACAAATATGTGCTCCATCTTCACGGCTTTACCTATTCTGGATATTGGACATAAAGGAGATCTTATAGTAAATGACCTCTGGTGTGTCTGGCTTTTTTCACTGAGCATAGTGACTCTGGGCTCATCTATGCCGTGGTCTGAGTCAGTCTGTCTGTCTGTCTTTCTTTCTTTCTCCTTTCTTTCTTTCTTTGGCAGAACCGGGGATTGAACTCAGGCCCTGGTGCTTGCCAGGCAAGTGCTTATTCCACTGAGCCATCTCTCCAGCTCCTGGTCTGAGTTTTTCAGTCCTTGTGGCAAGTACCTGCCCATTGGAGAGCACATGTGCAGGGGTCTTTTTGTTGTTGCTGCTGATGTTTTTGAGACAGGGTAGTGCTATGTAGCTCAAGCTGCCCTTGAATTTACCATGTAGTCCAGGCTGGCCTTGAACTTGCAATGATCCTCCTGCCTCAGGCTTCCGAGTGCAAGAATGACACAGGTACGCCACCAAGTGCAGCTTGCCAGGGGCCTTTACTGTTGGGAGAGCTTGTGCCAGGGCTGAGGGAGGTTAGCTTATGCTGCTGCCTCTTTGCCCTCCCCCGCAACACTCGGTCAGAGTGTCGTGGGTCGCTCTAGACTCTGCTGCGAGGAGACAGCTAGATGAATCACACCCCTTGGTCTTTGCAACCCGGATCCTGAATCATGTGTGCTGGTGGTGGCAACGTCAGACCCAGCTGCTGTGGACCCACCCCTAGAGGGTGAGTTCCCCCTGTCTCTGGGTCCTTGGATGGGGGCTGGTGGAGGGACTCAGGGCCCTGGGAATGGGGCTGCTTCACTGCTGATGAAGAAGGTGAGGTGTGGGGTGGGAGGTACAGCCTGGCCCCATGAGATGCTTAGATCCTTGCTGGTGGGGCTCGGTTCCAGAGAAACTGGATCCCACATTGTTTGTTTTCCACTCCCCAGCCACCTCAGTAGAGGCGACCACAGGAGTCTCATTGGAGGAGGAACTGGGCCCCTGAGCCCCCTCCCCACTCTCTGGAGGGATGGAGCCAAGACTGCAGTCACTAGGCCACAGCAGCAAGCCCCAAGCCACAGGAATGCGGCAGGGTCACCTGGGGACGTGGAGAGCTCTGCGGTCCTGTGAGGACAGCCCTGGACTTGGACACCCAGACCTCAGGGTAGACCCGGCCTCACCCTCTGTTCAGGGATCGTGGGGGTCACGTGTGTGCCTGCCCACACCAGCCTCGGCTTGGCGAAGGCGTCCAGGCCAGCGACGGCCTGGTCGGGGCCCCAGCGCTTTGAGGAACTGATTGCCTTTCTCCTTACAGTCTCCCACACAGGGGAAGAGTTGCAGGTGCTGAGGGCAGATGCTGGCGGAGGACGCTGTGCCCTCGTGCGTGTGCTTTCTCCACTGTCCATGGGTTCCTGCGCTGGCGCCAGACGTGTCCTTGGTGGAATTGTGGCCAGAATCACAGTAGCTTCGAGCTGGCGTGGACCTGCTGCTAGTTGCAAGCTCCAGATGGAGAAAAGGAGGGATGGAGGGGCAGAGGTTCACCCTGGGTCACCCAGGCAGATAGCAGATGGATGTCTGGTCCTCGGTGTTAGAGCCCAGTGTCACCCCTTCCCAGCCACTTCCTTTGGGGGAGCTCCCAGAAGCAGTCCAGGTGGCAGAGAGGCAAAGAGGAAGCCAAGTTCCCCACTGTAAATGCTGGAGATGGAGCTGCGCTTGGACAGAGGCTCTGCTGGGCAGGAGAACGGGGCAGCGCCATGCGGGGCAATCAGGTTGGGCTTTCCAGAGGAGGGCCGAGCGGGGCAGGAAGGGTATTTGCTAGGTGAACAAAAGCAGAGGTCGTGGGTTAGCTGGGGGTGAGCCAGTGCGCCAGTCTGTGCTACACAAAAGGCTTCCACCTAGACCTCTGGGGAGTGGGGTGGCGGAAGGACTTCAGGCTCCTCCAGGTGGCATCAGGGTGTTGGAGGAAGACAGCCAAGAGCTGGTGTGGGGATGGGGCAAGTGGGGGACAGAGCAGGAAGGGTCCCTCTAGAGGACATGGACTGAGGGCTGTGGGCGGCAGGGGCTGCCTCCTCTGAGCAGTGTGACCGAGATGCTGCTCCCACAGGAAAGCCAGGGGCGCAGGTCTGATGCTGACCGGAAGTGCTCGAGGCACAGCAGAGCGAGAGGGTGGGGTGGCAGCTGACACAGCGTGGGAGGTAAGAGGGCTGGAGTTAGGGATTTGAGGGTCATATCCCTAAATCAGATGCAGAGGCCATAAGGGACCTAGAGTGCTCTGGAGACTGCAGAGGGTGACCATGGCAGAGAGGGCCAGCGCATGTCCCCTGCCCCGTCCCTGTCTCCCACCAGGACCCCTGTCCCTAAGCCAAGTGCAGCTGTGTCAGCTGCCAGCATGATCCAGAGCCTTGGGTGAAGGCCATGTATTCTGCCACCAGAACCCTCTAGGCTCCCCCACCTCGCTTACCTCTGGGTCACTTGCCCATTCTCCTCTGGGGCCGCCTGCAGCCAGTGACCCTGCTCATCCTGGTCACAGTAGCGGGGCCTGGGAGCTGCCCTGAGGCTCTGGGTCACTGGGCAGGTGGCAGCCCGTGGGAACTACTTCCTATCTGGACTGCGCTGGGCTTTCACAGTGCCCTGACCCTAGTGTGGCCTGCAGGCACCTCAGCAAGCTCTTGCTGGGTCCACAAGCAAAGGACCTCCCCCCGCCCCCTGCTCCTGGCTTTGGGTGGCCCAAGCTCTCTGCCAGGTCCCAGGCCCCACCCCCACACATTATGTGCTCCCCTCCACCTTCCCTTCTACACCCACCCTGGCTGCTCCTCCAACCCTGAAATTTCCCATGCCATTATCCTCTACCGCCACTGTTCCTGTGACAGGCTCATGTCACCATGTCCTCAACAGTCCTCTACCTCTCTTCCCTCTTGGTCATCTTCCTCCTCTCCTTCTCTGCCCAATTCTCCTCTGCGCCTCCTGTCCCAAGCATCCTGCCCCCAAGGAGGACTTCCTGTCCCCAGCCCAGTGGGTCCGACCTTTCTCTTGCCTCCGGGATTCTGACCGTTTCTTCATGCTCCCTATCCTTGGCTCTGCTTAGAGGCTTATGGAAATGCAATTATTTAAATAATGCCTAAGTCTGGTGTTTTCCAAGCTTTCTTTGATTGTGACCCACAGCTAAGAAGGGTCTCTTCCAGGGGACCCAGGTCTCCCCACACACATGACCACATGTGCCTCCCGCCTGTGTGGGGTCTGCTGACATTTTCTGTTCCATTCTGTTTGCATTTTAAAAACGGCTGTCTGTGACTCATTACCTGGACAGCGTCGGAGTGGAAAGCCATGGGGGGGGGGCTGGACACCCACAAACTCAGAGGAGGGAGGGGCATGACCCACTTCTACCCTGTCCGGGACCCCAGGGCATAGCATAGCGCCGGGCACACAGATGGGTGCTCTGTGATTGATGTAGGATCGCCTGATTCGCCCACGACTTGAATGAATAAGTGAAACAAGTGCCTGCCCCACCCAGACGGGAAAGTGTGGCTTTGATCAGATTCTTCCGCTATGGAAGAAACCAGCCCACTTCCTGTGCCTTTGATCAGCAGGTTCAGCTCTCAACTCCCCGGCAACTCATTTCCTGCCCTCGGACCACCTTATCTCTCTCCCAAATACTCCTCAGCTTTCTCTTTCCAGGTGCAGACGCTCCACGCCCAGAGCGCTTGCTTCCTCCCGCTTCCTCCGGGTGACGCGGGCACAGGGTGGGGCTGACTGTTGCTCTAGGGCTTCCCAGATCTCAGCCCTTGAGCAGCCAGGAGGAAGGGAGACAGTGGAAGGTAGTGTGTCCTTCCTGGGAAATCTGGAGTCAGGAAGCCCTCACAGGGAACCCCAAACCTGACCAAAATAGGAGCCAGCCAGGCAAAGGGAATGAGGCGAGAGGAGAGTTTGCAGGCAGAAGCAACTGCAAGGGCAAAGGTCCTGAGGTAGGCGCAGCAGCGATCCATTGAGCTGAGGAAACCTCCGGGCAGCTGGTGCAATGAGAACGCAGGGCTCCTGCCCGCGAGGCCTCGGGGCGCCAGGCAGACTCTTGAGCCCTGGGGAACAGCAGCACACTTGCAGTAGCCTGGGGACATTATATTGTGAAAGATCAGAGGGAGCAGCTCAAGGTGGAGGAGGAGGCGCAAGACTGGCTCGGAAATGCACATGTGCAGCGGGGGTTTGCACAGGACAAAACACGCAGGCGTAGTGGGGTTTGGCATCTCCTGTGAGCCTGCTCTGCCTTGTGTCCCAGGAGCCTGCTGAATTCTGCCTGGTGTGTGTGTGTGTGTGTGTGTGTGGGCGGCTCAGTGTCCCCCTGGGAGGACATGGTGTAGGCCACCAGGTTGAAGGCGTGACCCTTTGGGGAACTTCCATGGCCATGCCCAGGCTAAAAGGAAAAGCGGTGTGGGAGGGGACAAGGCCTGGGAAGGGCCCCACAGGAGTCCCCCAGTGTTTGCAGGTCTCTTGACCCCAGGGATGTCCCCTGCACCTCCAAGCCTGTCCCTGCTCCTGGGGGTCCGGGCCTGGTGCTCCCTCCCCTCCTGCCTCTGTCACACTGGCCCTGGAAGGGCTTCCTGGGCAGTGCTCACCTCTGAGGCTTCATCCTCCACTTGCTGCAGGCATGCCCTGCCTGAGGAGGGGGGAGCTGTATGTGGGGTCCCTGGGTCTCTCGAGGGAGAGCACGCTTCCTGCCCTGGGCCTCGTTCTCAGTACCCCCTCCCCCAGCTTCCAGGGAACCCCATGTACAGATGGTGGTGGGCGTACAGGGCTCCAGCTCCCCCATTTACGTTTCTCCCATGCCGAGCTCTGTGCCGATTTGGGGGTACTCCCCACCAACACCTTGTCTGCCCATTTCACCCACACAGCCCTGGAGCCCACTCTAGCTGTAGCTGTGATTGGGACCGGGGTTGGGGGTGGATGAGGGCCCGAGAGCTTGGGCATCTGGTCGGTCTGTGGTGCAGAGGGACCTGGGCCACCCATGCCGCATAGATGGACTGAGGAGGTTGGCAGGGGCCTTGCAGGCCCAGAAGATTGCACTGAGCAGTGTGGGGACGTGCTTAGACAGGGCCACCTGTTTCCACACTGCAGCTGGAGGTCATCCTGGCCTCCCCTACCCCCTAGCCCCCGTTAGGACCTGCTCTGTCCAGTGCAAGCCATGAGCCCACGCCAAGATCCTTCCTTGGACTGGGCTGACTACGTGGTGGTAACCGCCCAGCCCTGTAGATCACCGAGAGGGTGAGATCCCTGTCAGTCTCGACTTCAGGACTTGAATGAAGGCAGTGGGGCCTGGCGGCTTGATGGGGCAGCTGAGGGAAGAGAGAAGGGTGTCCACTGTAGTCATCCTTCCAAGTGGGGGGTCCGGCCAGGGCAGATGGGGGAGGGAAGGGGTACCCCCGTCTTTGAGGGCCTTGAGAAGGACGGAGGACAGCCAGCCTCCAAATTGGGTCAGGCAGACCCAAGATAAGACAGGCAGAAAGGTCGGAGGCTCAGGTATTTGGGGGGTGGGGAGGGTAAGGTGGCCTGGGGGGGGGAGAAGCTGTGCTTGAATTCACAGAGTGGCTTAGTAACTTCCCACGCCACACCCCAAGGAGCCCAGATCCAGAGGCCAGAGTCCCTTGGTGGCCCCAGAATAGCAAGGCGTGTCAAAGCCCCTCTGTAGCGCTGCTTGGGGTGAGCTGGGGAGCACCATGGGGTGGGAGGTTGTGCCCAGTGCCCTGGAAGCCTGGCTGTTCCAGGGGCCGAGGAAAGTCTGGAGGGCTCAGTTTTGGCCTGACCTGGGTCACTCTGCGGCCTCAGTGCTCACTGGGGAGAAGGGCCACAGTGTCGTGCTGGTGTTGTGGGCTCCCAGCAGAGAGCCTTCATGCCCCAGAACAGCACCTCAGCTGGCTCCCCACTTTCTGTCTGCAGAGCCCCCTGGCCACTCCGACCCTCAGTGGGGCTCCTGGACCCCTTCCTTGGGTGGGGGTGACCTTCGGGTCCCCTTAGGCTCCCTCCACAGGGCTGAGGGACTGCAGACGGGAGCTCTGTGCGGTCACCATGCCTCTCCCACAGAGGCATAGACACATGCGTGTCCTGGGGCGTGGAGAAAAAGTCACCACACCCAAGGAGGCATCTGCAGAGCCTTGCCTCCAACCCTGCCCTGAGTCACTCTGTGCCTGCACAAGGACACCTGCGGGGGCCAGGGATATTCGGGCCCCTGGCTGTTTCCAGGCGAGGTGTGGTGGAAGGCTTAAGGTTCTCCTTTCTAGAGTGGGGATAACAGTGCTGCCCTTGCAGGGGCTGTGTCAGTTGATGAGGTAATGTGAGTAGAGCGGAGGGACACAGTGTGTGGGGTCGCCCCACCCTGCCGCTCCCAGGGAGAAGCCCAGCACAGGGCACTCCGTCTTTGTGGAGTCATCCTGAGGGGTCTGTGATGCAGAACTGAGAAGAGAGCCTGGGAAGGAAGCAGGATCAGGAAAGAGCCAGAGGAGGGAGAGGAAAATACTTGAGGCCAGTGGCTGGGACAGCCCATCTCTCTGGGTGAAGCAGCTGGAATGAAGGAGCAGAGCTGGTCGGAAACAGCCGCCTTGGGGCCGTACCCTGGACCGCAGCTCAGCTTCGTGCTGCATCCTCAGCTGTGCTTTCTGAGTGGCGATCCAGTGTGACAAGAGATTGCGGCTGCGTCCCCTCCGTCAGGGGGACGCTGTCTCTCACAAGGGCTGCCACGAGAGGGGGCTCCTTGTGCTTCGTCAGGACAAGGCTTGCCGTGTGCTTTCTTTTCTCTCCCCCGCGCAGGCTCTGCTTTCCTCACTCTGTTTTTGCCTGAGTAATAGCCTGGTAGAGATGCAGCTGGGGGCGGGTAGGGCAGGAGAGGGCTCCCCGCGTCCTGTGCCACTAAGGAGCACAGAGATTGGCCGGGGAGCCTGCACCCCGAGCTGAAAGCCTGGAGGCGTCATCCCTGAGTGGCAGGCTCCTGTCCTGCCCTGGTGCTTCGCAGAGGTCCAGGTGCCCTCCCTCCTGTCCAGCGGCCTTTTTCTCCTCCAACATTGTCTCCAGGGGTCAGGGCCCCGCCAAAGGGAAGCTCTGCCGGGGAGATGGAACGTGTTTACTCAGGTTGGGCGAAGTGTCGGGCTCAGGCTTGGGCTTGGGGATGGAGGTCATGACAGCAGCTCGGAAGTTCCCGCCGGAAAGGAACAAAGTGTTCGCATGGGACAAGCTGGGATCTGTCCGCCTGGGTCATGCTTTGGGTTTCCTGTCTGGGCCTGGCTGTGGGGGAAGGCTGCTGGACTCCAGTGCCCATTTGTCGCAATTCAAGTCAATTCTAAGGCTACTTTGTTGCTGTTCTATGAGACAAGGTCTTAGTATCTAGCCCAGGCTGGCCCACGGGACTCATAGAGGTCCTCCTGCCTCAGCCTCTCCAGTGGTGCTGGGATACAGGTGGGCTCCACTGTGCCCGGTTTTTTTTGAACACCCAGCCAGGAGTGCTGGGAGCCATCTGGGGCGGGGCAGCTGCTGGGGTGGGAAAACACGTGGAGGACGCAGAGGGTTAACTGAGGGTTTCAGTCAGGTTTGTTTATATCCAAATTCCACGTGCAGTTTTTTCTTAACATGCCAGCAGTTCCCTGAGTGCATTCTCTAAAATTCTTAGGATTCTGAGGAGGTGACTTAGGATCACGGATGATTTTAGTCCCGTACTTAAAATATGATCAGTGGACACGGAAGCCTGTGTTGCATAACCAAAAAGCTTTCTTGCCTCTGTGCATACCTTTGGGTTTCATGTGTCTCATTGATTAAAAGACTACACAGCCTGCTCCTGTCTAGCCATACGCAAGGGCTGATCAAAAATAGGGAGTGGGGCCGGGAAGGTAGCTCAGCAGACTAAAGCGCCCGCTTAGGCAAGCACAGGGACCGAAGCTCCAATCCCCACATGGCCGTGAATGCCCTGCCAGTGCTCCCGGCTTCTGATGCTGGTAGGCCGTCTCTCCGCAGCAGGGCTGTAGTTCTCTTCTGCGTCTTAGGAGCTATGATGAGAAGTACAGCGCTGAGCGCCGTCCAACAGCAAAGCGGGCTTATACGAATCACGAGGAGGCCGTGTCCTGATTCACCTTATTCCCCGAGTCTGGTGCCGTGTGACTTCTAGCTCCTCCCTGGAGTCGAAATGACCATGAAAGGGAAAGGTTTTCAATCAGCTCGCGCCGTGCAGGCAGCCGCAGCAGCACAACCAAAGCCATATGTGAAGGAGGACTTCCAGGCCTGCTTTGGAAAGTGGCGAGACCAGTCAGATGGATGTGTTCCAAAGCTAGGAATGTCTGCATGGGGGCTTGACCGCCATGTGTCTTTTAGTGTAATAATAATAAAAAAAAAATCTAAACGTGCCCCATGTTTATCAGCCACACGTCATAAAACTGTAAAGGAGAACGCGTCCCACGTCCGGCCCTCTCTTGGGGGGAGGTAGGAATTCCACTCCAAGGAGACTGACTGGAGGCACCCGGGCCTCCTAGTCATCAGCATAGAGTCTCCCGCGAAGAGACGAGCCAAGCCGAGGGAGCTGCACTGAGGGCAGCTGAGCGCCCGACGCGC
>NDGM010965260.1:0-21874 GCA_002564305.1 Octomys mimax
AAAAAAAAAAAAAAAAGTATATATATATAATAACTAACATCCTGAAGGTATATGAATGCCGAACTTAAGTGATATAATAAAACCACTGGAAGAAAGTTCTTCATGAGTTAACTTAAGAATAATTTGTATCCTGAATATTATATTCTGGTCTACAAATCAAGTAAAACAAAAATGAAATTCTTTCATAAATATTGAACAATACTTTCCTTATCTTATTTACCTTAGTCATTTTTTGCATAATAGAAATTGTGTACTACAAGGCCAGCCAGACAGTGGACTAAAGCAAGTGCAGGCATGGGTCTGATCACCAGCTTACTGGGACAGCCCTGCCGCCGGGGTGCAATAATAGGGCTATTGAGACTGGGCCTGGTGGCCCGCGCCTATAATCCCAGTGCTTGGGAGGCTGAAAACAGGAGGAACTCTATGAATCTGATCTGTGTAGTGAGACCCTGTAGACCCTGTACTAAATACATGAAAAATAATTTTAAAAAGAAATCATGTACTAAAAAATGTAAGATTAAATGTATCACAGTAGTAGGAGTTACTTGATCACTGATAATGTTTAAAATTTCTGTTCTAGGAAAACGGTTTTAGCATCATTATTACAGTCTCTATAGATAACACATGCCTCCCGTTATTGACTGCACTCAGGATGGACCAAGCCCAAGGTCCCCAATTTCCTTCATTGTACAATTACATAAATGTTCATTGTGCATAGTTTTTCTTTCTTTCTTTCTTTCTTTTTTTTTCCTTGCTGGTACAAAACCGAAGTGTTCTTTTCCAAGGAAATGTCCTGCTTCAGAGAAGAAACTAACTGGTAGATGGTTTGATTAAGAGATCTCTTTTGTCCCCACCGTTCTCTTTCCTCCTAATCTTGCTTGTGCCTGTTTTTTTTTTACTCCACTGATGGTAGGCTCAGCTGTGCTCTCACTGTCCAGTGATGATGACATTAAGTTGCAGTTCACAAGTCCAAGCAAATATTATGAGAAGAACAACAAGTTTCTTCCTCTTAGTCCATGTTCCTGAAGTGGACTATGAGTTGACCTTCCCTCCAATGCCCATGGCTCTGTTTCTCTGAATTTTTGAGTAGTAAAAATGAAAAAAACTTGAGACAGCCCTACAAACTGAAGCAAAGCTACCAAAAAAATTTCACAGACCCATAAATGAACAAATTGAGTTACATGTAAGACACTGAGATTTGGGATTTGTTTGTCCTACAGATTCATCAGAGGAAGCACTAGGCAAATGATTTATATATCCATTGCTGCTCCCTTTGAACCTTGTTTTGATTACTATATAGCAACAGACTACACAGGTATATTAGATTTCCTTGACTACTATAACAACTTAACTATCACCCTAGTGGATTAAAAGAAAACAATTGTCTTATCTTTAAATTCTGCAGGTCAGATGTCCAAAGTCAGTCTCACTGTGTTCAATGTGACAGAAAGTATTCTTGTTTGGCAACTGGGAGATTTTGTTGCCTGGTCCTCTTCAGAATCTCAGGGTGGCCCTCTGCCTCAATTACAAAAAATAAAGACGCTAAGGGGACGATCTTTCTCCTTTCACATCTCTCTGAACCATCCTTCTACTTCTTCTATTTACTCAAAAAACTCTTGTAATTAGGATGAGTCTGCCCAAATAGTCCAGCATAATTTCTATTTTAAGTTCCATTGATTAGCAAACGTAATTATATTAGAAACTCTTCAGCTAATTCCCTTTCAGGTAACAGTAATAAATGTTTCTAGTTTGTTAGTGTTTCCATGACAAAGAACTACAAAACTGATGACTTGAGTAACATTATTTGTTGTCACTCAACAACTTCAAATAAATATAGTCAATGAATTTAAATAAATTTACATTTATTTAAATTTTACATTTAAATTACACTTTACATTTCAATGAATTTAAATAAATGCACCCTAGAGGTCAAATTTCTAAGACAAGTGAACTCCTGATAGCTGGGAGTAAGTTCCCGTTATTCTGCTAACTTCTGGGATGCTCAGGTGCTTTTTGGCTGACAGACTGTCATTTCTTCCAAAGTCTTCACATCATTTCCCTGTATATGTAATAAATTAAGTTTCAAAACTTCACCTTTTTATTGAAGATACTTGTTATATAGAATTAGGGCCTATCCTAAAGGAGGCACCTTAGTCATCTGTAGTCTCTATTTCCTAGTAAGGCCACACTCATAGATTCTGGTAGTTAGAATTGCAGCATCTTTGTAGGAAATGGAATTTAACCCATAATGCGGACTTACAGATGTAATACGAGAGATTGGATTAGGGACTGGGCAAATGTTGAGGTAATTATTCTCCCCACTACAAGTGATTTTATCTAGCCAAATGACTTTTGAGTTATAAATGCACAGACATGGTTGTGGATATAGCTCCATTGCACAGTGCCTGCCTCGCAAGTGCAAGGTCATGGTGAGTTTGATTTCGGTACAAAAATAAACAAAATGAAGAAACACCCCCACATACATGAGCTATATAAAGCTATTATATTAATGTCATTCTATTGTGTAAATATATCTTAATGTATTCCAAGTTGGTCTCTTTTATATCGAGGAAGTTTACCATGTCTTTGAGTTTCTTGGAACATTTCAGTAGAATTAACATCCTTGAGTCTGGAGTAGTAGGGATGAGTAGGTGCTTGTAAGAAGTCTCAAAAAATGTTAGCACATCTCTGTTTCTATTACCTTTCCTTCAGCACCTTCAGGCCTTACCCTTCAAAGATTCTATGTGTATAATGTTAAGGTGATCGACAAGCTAGGTTTTTGCAAGTCATATCCAGGTTGTTGTGACCCACCGACATGAAAATGTGTTAGTCATATTTCATCTCTTAAGAATATTTTATTGTATTTTTCATATGAATTTCCTAGTAGAATACAATATCCAAGAAGATTTAGAGAGTACTAGAGTTATTGCATCTACTTTTAGTTTCAAAAATGATTTAATTAAAAACACTGAAAAATCTATTTGATCTCAGTAAATCCTGGTTCAGCAAATATAATTCTTGCCTGTTTCTGAGATGATAAAATAGAGATATAACTAAGCTACTGCCATCTTATCAAGACCCATAAAATTGAGCAATAAAATATAATCAGATTATGCCATTAACCAAAGTGAAATTTTATCATCTGTTAATAACTAAATAATAAATTATATTTCAATAGCTTGTTAATTAGATGAAAGATAATTAAGGGCTGCAGTAAAGTTCTTTAGTATCCAATTTAATGATCAGCCTGTTTCTTGTGAAAAATGAAGTTATTTTTCTCTAGAACTCAAAATTATTTAATCACAATTGAGAAACAAAACATGATCACTTGTGAAAAATCAAATAAAGTAGTATATTCTTTTTACTCTTATTCTTAAGATTTTAAATTTAAACACTTATTTGAAAATTCCTATTTTGTGAAGAGAGGACAAATATAACATTTATGCTTTTGATGTTTTTTCTATTAACATTTGGTTTATTAACCACATTTTGCTTCTTTTTATTATAACATACTGTCAGCTCCTTATATTTTTAAATATCTACAATTTTATATATATACATATGTTTTCATAATAATGTATACATTTATGTATGGACACCAATACATACACAAAAGGAAAAATGGAAGAACAAGTTTATAAATATTCTTTTATGTATTTATAAGTGATTCACACAATTTCTAACATAACAGAAATATTTCTGTAAATGAAATTTCACCATGTGAAACCATACTTTTAATTCACTTTTTAAACACTCCTACATTCGAGCATTCTATCTACATTTAAAGACCTCTAATGTGCATATGTACATGTCCGCCTCACAAAGCCACATGCAGTCGTAAGTGAAGCCTTTGGAGATGGCTGAATCTAGGCTCTCTGATGCTAGGATCAAGGTCTGATGATAGAATTACAGGTGTTAGTGCTACTTGCCCCAAGAGTGGGCAGCCTCGTTACGATATAAGGGATAGAAAGAGAGTGTTCATTGGCTGCTCACAGCTTGCTGCTTTTGTTGTCTTCTTTCTGCATGAACTATTTCTTGTCTGTGATGCCCTCTACCCTTCCTCCTTGCCTTGGAGCCAGCTGATTTTGGACTGAATTCTCTACAAATGTGAGCCAAGGTAAACCTTTACTCTTTTAACTTTGGGTGTCAGATATATTCTCTCAGCAACTAAAACAATAACTAAGATATTACCTTAAATGAATCCATAGTACAACATATTAAGTTTCAATTTATTTTACCTTGTTAACATTAGAGCTCCCTTTCTCAGTTGGACAGCTTAAATAGAATTTCTATAGATATCAGGTTCTGTCAGATATCAACAGAATTACTTGCCAAAAGTGAAAGGGTTGGCCTAAATGTACCATTCTAGATCATCAAGGTACCACAGAATATAGGGTTTTTGTTTGTTTGTTTGTTTTTGGCAGAGCCGGGGATTAAACTCAGGCCCTTGTGCTTGCCAAGGAAGTGCTTATTCCTTTGAGCTACTTCCCTGGCCCCAGAATAGTTTTATAAAATTATGGTATTAAAATTTGATGGAATTTGGAAAGTAATAGCTACTACTTTTACCTGAAGAAACAATGGCCTCATAATGTCTTGTTATACAACCTCGAGTATGTTAATGCTTCTCAGCATTTTCCTTCAAATATACATGAAAACATATACTGCCATGTTCAATCAAATGTTTTTATCAATAGTAAAAACATAGATCATGCTTTTCTCACTGAGCACCACAAACATATTCCTCCAGTGCCTACAGTGTGATGAGCAAGCTTCAAGCTGAACATGATCAATGTGAGCTTGATATTCACGAACCCTCCACACTCACTTTTCCTTCCAGTTACACCCTTTCTCATGCTCACCACTGCTACTGCTACCATTAATATACTTGAGATTTTTCAGCCCACTGCAACCAGGATTTTATTTTAGTTCTATAGATTATGAATTGCATCTATGTCAGTTCAGTATTCTCACAGCCTCTCTGTATATTTCTACCCTGAAAAACCTTTTTTTTTTTGTTTGTTTTATGACACATTATTTAACATCATTTTGTAGTACATCTGAGTTAAAATCTAACCTTATAAAAATGTATGGGGTACTTTGTATGCTATTTTATATTTTTACCTATACCTTTGTTTTTCAGAACTCCAAGCTTACTTTCCATGAACAAGCAAACTATAGGGCTGTGAATATGACATGTTATTCTGATTTGGGATCTCGTCTTCTTTGTATGCCCATATTGTCAATGACCCAGGAAAGGAGAAAGTCTTGCTCATATCTCCAATATTTAATTCTATTATTACTATTTGCAGCAGTATTAGCTTCTTTGGCTTGGAGTTCATCAGAGGTGAACTCAGAAAAGTGGGAGAACAAACCATTCTAAGAGGGGTTGATCTCAGGAAGTAGGGAGGGGTTAGGAAAGGAAATACAAGGCAGCCAAATACAACTGTGGTAATGAGTGGCTCTATGTAAATTTTCAGGGACAATATATAAATAAGATGAAGATGTACAAGTCTAGAAATAAAATAGACACTCTTAAGAAGGTAGACACAAGGCTGGATGTGGTGTACATGCCTATAATCCCAGCACTTCAGAGGCTCAAAACAGGAGGGTCACTATGAGTCTGAGCTACATAGTAATACCCTTAGACCCTGTACCAAATACATAAAAAAGAAGGTGGAAACAGGACTGTGGATGTAGCCCAGTAGGCCAGCACCTGCCAGGCAAGTACAAGGCCCCGAGTTCAGTACCCAGTACCAGTAACACAAAAGAAGGTAGATACATTAAATTTTGAGTACAATTAAAGTTTGCTATATCTAGGCATGGAATGTTACAGGAAAACACATTAAATTGTATGATGAATATGTGTAATAAAACTTGGAAAACAAAAAAGGGAAAGAAGCATACTAAGAAAAATAATCCTTTAGTATGATGAAAGGTGCAGGAGACACAGAGAAGGAAACAAGCAACTCTCAATTCTTTGAGAAAGACTAACATGCTCTTTTCTTGGAGGGTGTGTTAGCCAAATTCATAATGAGAGAAGGTCCAGCACAGAAAATGAGAACAGTGTGCAAAGACAAGGGGAAAAAAGAAAGATAAAAAATTGGGAAGAGTGGGGATTTGGAACATGTATATATAAAGAGCAGAGAAATAGAAAGAATAGCACCAGGTGAAACCAGGGAAGAATAGCAGGACCTAGAAAATGTGATATGGTCACACAGGTGAGAATCATGAATATTTGATTTATTTATGTATTTATGTATTTATTTATTTATTTATCACAGAGTCTCATTATGCAGTTTGGAATTGTAGCGATCTTCCTGTTTTCAGCCTCCTCAGCGCTGGGATTACAGGCATGCACTACCATGCCTGGACTCAGGAACTGCCTCAGAGATCTCCAGGGCAAGGCCAACATGGCATGTGGTGCCAGGGATTGAACTCCAGTCCCTGTGCTTGCCTAAGCAGGCACTTAGTCTGCTGAGCTATCTTGCCAGCTCAACATGAATATTTTAAAATCATAGTTCATTATCACTTTGGAACAGTGTACCCCAAGTGTGCATATCTAATTTCTGCATAAATACTTGGTATGACAATGTG
Organism: Octomys mimax; assembly: GCA_002564305.1. Lineage (NCBI taxonomy): Eukaryota > Metazoa > Chordata > Mammalia > Rodentia > Octodontidae > Octomys > Octomys mimax. The sequence continues at coordinate 6,595 of NDGM010965260.1, forward strand.
TTGACATTTATATTCCTCAAAAGGAGAGAGGCAAATAGTAAAAATAACTGTGATATCCATCAACTGTCAGCTTTGCTGAATTGTAAAATCATGATCTAACATCTAAATTTCTTAATTAAACATGGTTTTCCTAAAACAAAGAAAAAAACATGGTGCTCCAATTTTCCCTTCAAGAGGATTAATAATTTTATCTGCTTTGACATTATATGTGGAATCAATATCTGACAAAGCTGGAAACCTCAGCTTATAAGAGATATGACATTGGCTTTTCCTTTCTTATTCACAGCAGAGTGAAGCCTCTTCTAGAGTATATTGACTACGCCACTGAGTAGTCTTGACACAAATTTACTGTTTTCTACCTTAGCATTACCTGTACAATAATTTCAAAATCCATATCATTACCAATAAATATTCTGACCTTCTACTTTATCGACTTACTTGCAATCAGCATTTTTAAAATTTCTTTATCTCTAAAACATCTCTTCAGACATGCAAAAGTTTTGTCATTACTAAGAGCCTTTTACAACTACAACATTCTGACTTTAATTATCCCATTTTCTAATCATGACAGCTTAGTTCACAACATTTCCATTCTAATAACTGATTTATTATTTCATTTTTTCAGAACTTATATTTGTATTCTGCAGAAGGAAGCAGAAAAAGTGAGCCCCTCCCCATCTGGTCTTGAACAGAAGTCTGAATTTTGCTTTGAATTTTAAACATCTTTGGCCTCTATGGTCAAAATTTCCTTTTTAGAATAATTTGATTGTTGATAGCATTGCATATATCACAATTATAAAATGACAAAGAATTACCTAGATATGATGATCTCAGTTATAATCACAATTTTCTCCAATATTTTATTTTAAAATACTTCCAATTTTCCTACTGAATACATTTTTATAAGTTGTCATTTTCTTCTCATTTCACTCAAATTGTGCTCTTATTCCTAGGTTACATTAAAAGTGCCATTATCAACACCTCAAGTGGTGTTTAGTTTTGTCACATACACTTTTTTGTCTCTAATTACTTTCTTTGATCTTAGCAGCACTTGCCATAATTAATTATTTGTCTTCCTGGTATCTCAACATTTCTAGTTTTCCATGGAAACCTCTGCTTCTTGGTTTCCAAAACTCCAGTTGATTATGAAATCTCTTCTGAAGACTCCACGATTTGGAGTGCTGCAGAACTGATGGACTTGGTTGCTTCTTCCTTTTTCAACCTCTGTTATCTCACAAATGATAAAATGTTCATCCATAAATTAATTACAAAAGTAGTGACTGCCACATTTCTATCTATGCATTTCATTTTTCCTGTGAAGTTAAGATATTTATTAGTCACTTTCCCACTGGTGGGATGAAATAGCCAACACCTGTGAGTTAAAGGCAAATGGTTTATTTTAGCTTACACTTTCAGTTCATGATCAGCTGACTCCAAGCAGAAAGCGCAGGGTTGAAAGGCATAGAGGAGGAAACTTTTTCTATGCATGGCAGCCGGGAAATGGAGAGAGGAGAGAGGAGCATTCCAGCCCACATCCCCAGTGGCTCCCTTCAGGCACGCCTCAAGTCCTAACAGCAGATTCAGTTACTGAACTCATCTCTGGGTGAATCTGTGATGATTACAGTGACCCCAAGACCCAGTCAGCTTCCAAACACATGACAATGTTTGGGGACATTTTAGATCTAAACTGTGTATTTCACCATGGCAGCCAAAAGGCTTATATAATCTTCTTATGAAAAACGGATTTAGTTTACCTCTAAAATTTGATAATTGTAATAGTTCTAGCACTACTAAAGAGTTTAAATTTGAAACTGCTCTGAAATTTATGTGAAAGTCTTAGCTGCTTTAAGCATCTGTTAAAAAATATTAAATATTTCCAACATACAATGGGAAAGGGTAAATATTCCCTCTCCAAAAGAAGAAGTAATAGGATAGAAACTTATTACACAGTAACACAAAGCAAAAAAAAAAAGAAAAGAAAAGAAAAAAGAAAAATGTTAAATACTTAGCTACATATTCAGCACCCAGGGCAGAATATGGTGAGATGTGAGTGCCAAAGACTGCATATTCTACCACCACTATCTTGCTGGCCAGAGCCCAGAGAGCCTCTCACTTTGAATGGCTCTGCTCATTATCTGTGGCTTTCCTCTGAAGATACTCTCTCTTCCCAGCAACTTCAGCATTCTGAGTTCTCCACTGTACCATCAGCCTCAGAAGCTCTCACCAGTGACTATGACCTGGTTACACGTTGTCACCTGCCTCCCAGGCCTTCTTCTGAAATCTGAGTAGAATTCTCCATCACCCTAGAAATCTTGCATTCTGCATATGTTAAAAAAATCAACACTGTGTGTGTGATACTAAAGTAAGCAGCCAACCTGTGCAATACCTAGATCCTCTTGAACCACTCTAAGCCCTCTTGAACCTATTGAGTGCCTCAAAAGGTGAACTTAAGAGAGACTTTCCTGGGTGAACCTGATTGAGCAGAAATCTCTGCAATTTTTTCCTCAGATAAAGCATTGAGTTTTGCACTGTTGAGTCTACAATGGGAGGGTTCTTTTGAATCCTGAGATAGTCCAAAGGGATCTTTTACTTGTCCATGTACAAACTATTCCACTTCTTTATAATTCTAATCTTTTCAGCAATTATGCTGTCCTTTACCCCAGCTTTGTTGGCACATCCTTCTCTGGTGAATCTGGTGCTCACTTCATCAGCACATATACTTAAATCTGGTGAATCTGTGAATCATTCATATCTGCCATTTTTCATACTGACTGTACTTTTACTGTAGACATGGCAAAAAAAAAAAAAGATAGCAGTACCCAGGCCAGAGGCTGAACATTGGACTGCCTTGAAATATTTTTTTGCTGGATTAATTAGTCTCCCACCTTAATCTCAATCTTCTGTGAAGTATTATTATATGGGAAAAATGTAGACAATATTTTTGTCAGAATAAAGCACACAAGACTTGTAGTACACTTTTTGATAGAGATCCTGCTCCCAAAAGAAACCTCAAGAGCATGCCCTTTACTGTCTGCATTCATTTTTATTTTTTAAAGAGAATACAAAATGGTAAAAGAAAATAGAAGCTATGAAGAATTTCACTAATTAAAATAATACAAATTTGACAATGGTTGTTGTATTGCATAATATTATCTTCAAATTAGTTTCTTAGATTACCAGATGAAACATATAAAACTGGTAAAGAAAAGTGTGAAAAATTAAAATCAAGAATTAAAAAAATAAGCATGAACTGCTCATTTCAATAGACTTGCAGAAATAAGCAGTACAGTTATGCAAACTCTCCTGCTTGCCTAAGCAGGCGCTTAGTCCACTGCACTATCTTGCCAACCTTCCCTTCTTTCTTTTACCCCTTTCTACTTCCCAGTTGTCCCTTCCTTTTGATAGATACTTTCCCTTTCACCACGTCTATTTTACCTTTCAGATTTCATTTATTCTTTCAGGTTCTTAAATTAGTGAGACAATATAATGTTTGCACCTGCAGGTCTCATTTATATCACTTACCAAAATGGTCTCTACTTTCAGACATTTATCTATAAAATCCTGAAGTTTATCATTTTTATATCTGAGTAATACTCCATTGTGTAAAATACCATATCTTTTTTTATTTCTTCCTCAGTCAGTGGGCATTTGGGTTATTTCTGAGATTTAGCTATGACAAATTGAGCTGCTATAAGCATGAGTGCACATAAATCACTGTGATGTGATATTTTCAGTTCACTTGGAAAAATACCTAGGAAGGGAACAGCAGAGTTTAATGGAAATTCTAAGATTTTTGAGGAATCTCCACACTTATTTTCATATTGATTGTACCAATATGCAGTCCCACCAACAGTGGAGAGGGGTTCCTTTTTTCCCACAGCCACTCCAGCACTTGTTATTGGTTGACTTCTTGATGATAGCCATTCTTTCTAGCATAAGATGAAATCTTAGTGTTGTTTTAATTAGCATATCTTGAATGACCAATGATATTGAACATTTTCTCATATATTTATTTGCCATTTGCTTTTCACCAAAGTGTATATGCATCTTAGATGCCTATTTTCAGATTTGGTCTTTGAACTTGGGGACATTATTTTTTCTTTTATTCTTTGTATATTCTAGATAGAAGTTGTTTGCCTGAAAGACAGTCATCTATAATTTTTTTTATTTATGGGTTTTGTTTTGATTTTATTGGTGGTTTCATCTGACAAAAAGATGAGGTCAGAATTGTTGATTCTTTGAAATATTTCCCTTGCAATTTGGATTTTGTTCATTGACTGTCTACCTACCCCCATGTCTTTAAGATTCCTGCCTATTTTCTCCTCCAAAAGCTTTAGTTTGTCAGTTTTAATGATTAAATTGTGCTGCACTTTGATTGTACATTTTGCATGGTGATAGACATGTACCTAATTTTAGTCTTTGGTATGTGGAAATCCAGTTTTTCCAGAATCATTCACTAAAGAGGTTATCTTTCTTCTAATGAACATGTTTGGCTGCTTTGCCAAAGATAAAGTGCTTGAATGTATTTTGAGGTGTGTATACATCTTCTAATTTGTTCCATTGATCCTCAGGTCTATTTTCTTGGCAGTATCATGCTGATTTTATCACAGTAGCATTGTAGTATAATTTCAAGTCAGGTATTATGATGGCTCCTGCTGTTCCTTTTTAAAATTTGTTTTTAGGTTTTCTTTTTGTGTGTATGCAGGGTCTCACTACACAGCCCACATTTGTAGTGCTCTTCCTGATTTCTACCGCCCGAGTGCTGGGATTACAGGTGTATGCCACCACTCCTGGACTCCATCACGGGCTCAGCGCACCCGGGGGCAGGGCCGGCAGGGCATGTGGCTCCAGGGACCAAACCCTGCCTTTCCTTTATTGCCTAGGATCGCTTTTGCGATTCTAGGTCTCTTCTGGTTCCAGAGGAATTTTAGGGATGTTTGCTCTAGCTTGGTGAGTATACTAGTGGTATTTTAACCCAAATTTCATTGCATTTATATAACAATTTCAGGAATCTGGGCATTTTCACAACATTGGTTCTTCCTATCCAGGAGCAAGTAATATCTTTTCATTTTATGAAATCCTCTTTGAACAATTTTTTCAGAGTGTGATAATTTTCACTGTATAAATCTTTTACTTCCTTTGTGAGACTGATTCCTAAATAGCTCATTTTTTTATGTTATTATGAAAGGTGTGGTTTCCCTAATTTCTCTCTCAGTGCATGCATTGTTTGTGTATAGGAATGGTATTGACTTTTGCACATTGACATTTTATCCTGCTGTGCTACTGAATTTGGTTATTAAATTTACTAGTTTATTCATGGAATTTTGAGGGTCTTCTATGTAGAATATCATTTCATCAACAAATAATGATAATTTCACTTTTACCTTTCCAATCATTCATTTTATTACTCTTTTTATTTTTCTAATTGCTCTGGAGAATACTTCCAGAGCTATGTTGAATAAGAAGAGTCATAGTGGGTATTCTGTCTCATTCTAGATTTTAAAGTACAGGCTTTCAATTTTTGTCCATTAAGCATGTTGTTGGCCTTTGGTTTGTCATTGATAGCTTCTATCATGTTGAGAAAATGATTATCAATTTTAATTTTTTGTATGGTACATATCAAGAGTGATTGCTGGACATTGTCAAAAGCTCTTTCTACATCTACATGGTCATGTGATTTTTTTTCCTTTGGATCTGTTGATATGGTGTATTACATTTATGGATTTGTATACATTGAACCATCCATGCAGTCCTGGCATAAATCCCCCTTGGATGTAACACATAATCTTCTGGATGATTTGCTCCATTCTCTTTGCTAGTATTTTATTGAAGACTTTTACTTCTATTTTCATTAGGAAGATTGGCCTCTAGTTATTTTTTAAGGTTAGGTCTTTCCTGAGGCAAGAATTTACTGCTGTAATTTTCCTTCTTAAGACAGCTTTCACTGGATCTCATAGGTTCTGGTAAGTTATGTCTGCATTTTTGTTTCATTGTGAATATTGCTTGATTTCCTCTTTAATTTCCTCTGTAACCTGTTGGTGTTCAGGAGGGTCTTATTTAATTTCTGAATGTTTATGCACTTTTTGGTGTTTTGTAAATAATTTCTAATTTTATTGCGTTATGGTCACATAATATTCATGGGATAATTTTAATTCCTTTTAATTTATTCAAGCATGCCATATGAAGTGGTATATGGTCTATTTTGTAGAACATCTGTTTATAGCTGAAAAGAATGTGTATTCTGATGCTGCTGGGTGGAACACTCAGTAAAAGTCTGCTAAGTCCATTTCTTCTTAGTTTAGTTCTGTTATTTATTTGCTAATTTTTTGTCTAGTTGACTATGCCTCTGTGTCAATGGGGTGTTAAATTCTTCCATTAAAATTGTGTTATTGCTCATTTGATTTTTCATATCTGTTAAAATTTGTCTTATTTAGTTTGGTGCTTCTATATTTGGTTCAGATACATTTATGATTGTTATCTCTTCCTCTTAAAGTTTCCCCTAACAACTATGTAGTGACCTTCCTTGTCTATTGCTACTACCAAGTAGAACAAACAATCAAACACAGGGGACAAGTAGGGAATCTACAGAGGACAATAACATGATAAAGATAAGCCAATATGCTGCAGTTATAACCATCAATGTACATGGCTTCAATTCACCAATAAAAAGAAGATTGGCAGACTGGATCAAGAAACAAAATCCAACAATATGCTGTATACAAGGAACATATTTAGCTCCAAAGTAAATTCATAGACTGAAAGTCAAAGGATGGAAAACAATACTCCATGTGACAGGAACTCAGAGAAAAGCAAGGGTAATTATTCCATTCTGGTTGCTAACAATTGGCTGCATTCTTATCAGTTTTCTAGTTTTCTGAGCTCCAACCACAACCATCTATCCAATTCTAATTATAAAGCCTAGGTTTTATATCCTGATTCTCCAAATATCCCACACACTAGTTACAAAAGCCTCAGAATCATATGGTCATTTGAGATCAATAATGACCACACTACTAGAAGCAACTTTTCTATTTGTCACTTTCCCTGTGACAAAGTACTAAACACCCAGTATTTAAAGAAGAGGTATACTTTGGGTCACAGTTTCAATCTACTTTCAGCTGGCTTCAAAGTAGAAATGGCATGGATAGAAGGGTATAGTTCAGGAAGGCTTTTCAACATAAGACATCTGGTAAATAGAGAAGAGAGGATCTAGAACTAAAATATGTCCTTCCAAGTCACAGCCCCATTGAACATCTTTCAATTAGGTTCCTCCTAACAACACATTCAGGTACTGAACTCTTCTGTAGTTTAACCCAAAATCACATTACAAATACATGAGACTTGAAAGGAGGAGGGCACCCTAGATCTAATTCATAACAGGACTGGCATTTGATTTCCTTCTAAGCATCTCACCTTTGAGTTCTCAGTTGGTTAGTATCAGTACATAGATAACGGAACTCTTAATATACCAGTATGAAGATTGATTAATTGTGTCAGCTTGAGTAAATAATGCTCAACTAAATTGGCTGAGTATAATTCTGGGTGTGGAAGACCCACCCTAGGAAGAATTATCACATTATGGTATAAAAAGGAAAATGGAAATGGGAGAATTGCTTTTATTTCTTTGGAGGAAGTCTAGTCCTTTCTTTGACCCTGGATATCATCTCCTAGCTTCCAATATAGACCCCTAGCCTTCCAACACATACTCTAGCCACTGGCATCAACTCTTCAGGCTTCCAGGACAGACCCTTCAGCCTGCTAGCACTGACTGGCAAGGTACAGTAGGCTTCATATCTTCTACTGGATCCCTCAGCTCTCTAGTGCATAGCCATACCTTTTTCACTCTTCTATACCTGATTCTTTGGGAAATAATTGTAAGTCAATCTTATAAATTTACATATATACTCCAATATACCAAGTAGTAACACAGCAAGACCAAACATTATCTAGTTAGTTAGTTTTTTGAGGGTCATCCACTGTGATTACCATAAAGAACTTTTAATAATTAGAGAAACTCTATGTAATAAATGAACTAAGCCTAAATTCTTGAAAATTTTATTTCCCTCATTAAAAACTCATTCATCCTACAATTTTATTGACTTCAAATTCAACAATCATCATTATTTCACCATATTATACCAACTTCTTCACCTCTAACCAACATCTAACAGTGTAGTCACTTGCTAAATGGTTCACCATGCTATTGAATTTGCATATGGCAGCTAAAGAAATAGCTTTAAAATCTTGAGCATCTTTTGTCACTTCTATGGCTCAAATCTTCAAGTACCTTCCCAGTTTAAAATGGTTACACACCCCGCCCACAACAGACATGCTAATTTATCATTCTGATCACCTCACACCATTCTTTATTCTAGCCCACTTGTTCTTAGAAGTGGGTGTTTGCCACGGCTATGTAGAAATCTTTAAATTTATGGATGCTTTGAACACTCCCACAGAGGATTTTTAATCAGTCTAGAATGTGACCAGTGTATCAAGAATTCTGACAGTCTTCCAAGTCATTCAAATATGCTTCAAAACTTATGAGCCGAACTACTCTAGCCAAACTACCATTTGGTTTTCACTTGAAGAAGACAAATGCAAAGTTATATGTATTCCTCAATTGACTTAGAACAATCATCATACCTCTCCCATTTGGCCCAACTCTAACTGCTTCACTTCCATGCTAATGATCTGCAATCTGGAGTCATGTCTCTGACAGTGGCTGCTGGATACAGGCTTACCTAGGCCAGCCTTCTTGCCTTAGTAATAGTACTGATTCTATTCTACCAGGTACAAGGTCTGTTACTAAGCTTTCTTATGGAATTGGATGGAAACCAACTCCATGTAAGACCACTTTTTTCCCCTAAGCTTTCCTCCTTCACTTTGATTTCTTCAGTTGAACAAGAGTCTCCAATTTACCTTTTGCTTTGAGGGAAACCAATTTGTCACCCTATTAGTTTCAATCCTCTTGTTTTTCACTAGGGCAAACATGTTCTGTCCTGATGCTGTCACATAGATTTCTCCCTTACTTCATTCAAGTCTTCGATCAATTGTAATCTCTTATGTGGCACATCATTATTTTATTTAAATTTTTCATTTTCTTCATTCTTACAAACTAAATTATTTTGCCTATTTGACTTATAGAAATCTATTTACATATTAATAGTGCATATGAGTTTGAATATTTTAGCCTCCCATGTAAATATAAGTTTTATGCAGATGCTGATTACTTTTGCATTATTCAAGGTATTACTAGCACTGTATCTTCAAAATATAATTAAAATGTACTACCTGAGAACTAAATATTCATCATTAATCAGTGAATATATTTGAATTTGTTTTTAGAGATCCAGAAAGTGCAGAAATCAATTAGACCAACATTGACTGTACATTCTTTTTTAAACTTTATTCTTGTTATTATTGCATATTCATCATACATATTGATCATACTCTTCAGAGGAAACTTGACTGTATTTGTTTAATCTGGCATTTCCCAGTTTCTTTAAAAGTTCCACAAGTAAGATCTACTGGGAAATGACTGAGTTGTAGTCTACTGAGAAATAATGATAATCCAATTCTCTCATGAATGAGTCAGCTCCATAATTGAACTAGGAATGTAGTAATGCATTAAAATACTTATTTCTTCTCATAATTTCCATACCAGTCTAGACAATGTGATAATACAGAGACACTGCATGAATGTCCACTGCCTAGTGATAGATACAATATGCCTTTACATAGTTAAATTACATTGAAATGAATATTAAGAGAACTATTAAAGTGTATAAGACAAAGCACTGTTTTTATGGGAGAAGGGAAAGGAATATGAATCAGGAAAGAAAAATAAACTTGCAGAAAAATAAACTTGAATGGAATGTTTCAGACAAGAAACAAAAGGTTAGGAAATGACAAAGTATGTCATTATAATATCATAAGCACAGAGACAATCGAGTAGTTTAATATGGCCAGAATTTGGGGTAAAATAAATGAAGTATCAATTAGTGACATCAAAAGTAGATAAATTTTTATTATATTAAAGTACTTTCATTTTTCCTAATTACTATGGTGAGCTATTAAAGATTTAGTAGTAATATTTGTTTAGATTTCCCTTTCAAACTGACAAATTCATTTGCTATGAAGAAAATAGGTTTGGAATAAAATTACCAAAGAAACTAAAAACAGTAATTACATCTATAGATTGCAGACAGAGGGTTACAAAGGTCTCAGCTAAAAAAGTACTTGTAAAATTTTGGGAAAAGAGTGACGAAAAAATTGGGAGTATTGTGGATATAACATTAAAAGCATCTGGATACAGAAGAAAGAGCAATGATACCACAGAGAGCTAAGTATGTCCAGGTATTCCACTATTTAATTAAAGCTAGAATGTCAGAAAAATATTGAAAATAATTCAGATTACCAATCTATCATTGCAGTCATACACTTTATAATTTTTAACCATATGTATTCAAGGTAAAGGAAGTCAAAAATTTTTGTCAACAATATTGTCAGATTCTGATGTTGGAACACAGAGATCTTCATATCGTGTTACCTTGATTTGCATACTTTACCTTGAGATTAGATATCTTTAAAAGTAATTAAGGAAGGAGTTGACATTTATCTTTTTTGATAGCACAATAGACATTTCAGTCCTTGAGTACCTATTATCCAGATTTGTGCATCTCTCAGAAATGCAGTAATTTTGCAGTGTTTCCAATCATATATCTCTTCACTCTGTTTGCTTCTCATTACACAAGCCACCCAGACACCTGGGAGCTCCTTCTCCTTCTTCAGCAATTTGGAGCCTGTATTAGTAACAAGAACGCAAGTCTCTGGAATATTAATTATAAGCACATTGTGGTCAACTGAAAATTCAAAGAAAACTATAGGAGGCGACAACGCTAAAATTCCATTTATTATTACTTGACCAATTGATTCAGTAATTCTCTAAGTTTATAAAATGCTTTTTTGAAGCAATTAAATTCCTAACATCCACACTTTTAAATGGGGTTTTCACACAGTTCCGTGATTGGTCAGATGCAGTCCCAAGGCAAGGCAACAGAGAGACTTCATGAATCTTCATAATCACATTAAACAATGAGGAATATCTCGATCTTCTCCCCTGGACTTATGAAGCAAGATTCCTCATCCATGACTTTGTACCTCTTCTTAGAATTTCACAAATGTTGTGCCAACAGAGAAAACAAAATGGAGTAAGAGACCTCTGTAACTGTTTTCTTAATATTGATATGAATAAACAAAGAAAAACACCTAAGTGATGAAGCTTTTAAGCTTAATCTGGTATTTCCCAGTTTCTTTAAAAGTTCCATAAGTAAAATCTACTGAGAAATGACTGAGTAGACACTTAAGTGCATGCGAAGATATTAGTTGGAAAGAAAGCTAAAGTACCTAAAATTATTAAAGAAATAAGAAAGTTATTATATATTATATATTTCTAATTTAAATATTATATGTAATATTTTCATATATATATATATATATATATATAGCCTAAAGGAAGTGCCTGAAAAAGAGGACATAGCACTCCTTGTATAAACTACATAGCTGTGGGTACTGCGTATTTCCTTGAATTAAAATTTGTTCCTTTCTGGTGAACAGAATTTAACAGCCATGCTTGACAATGTTTTAGAAATGAATTATTTCCAGGAAAGAACAAGAACATCTAATTTGAAAAAATGAATGCCTTTATATATTGCAATATGAAAAAAAATAGCCCCCAAATTCTCAGTTTAAGAAAGAAAACAAATATTTCTGGTTTCCTAACTTCTGCAGCTCAGGAATATGTATGTGTCTTTATCTATAATGCAAGGCAATGACCTTGTGAATTTGCAGGAGTTTGCCTGGGACCCTGATTCACCTGAAATTTTATAGACCGGGAGAAGAGTCATACCTGAAATAATTTCCCTTTTTTTTTTTTCTTTTGCCATACTGGGGATTGAACTCAGGACCCTGCACTTGCCAGAAAGTGCTTATTCTACTGAGCTATCTCCCCAGCCCTCATTTCATTAACCATAGGCAGCCGCATGCTTTCTAACATAGGCCCCTGTACAAGGCTGCCTCACATGCAAGATGTTCTCCCTAGGAGAAAGCACATGAAGGCATGAGAAAGGGGGATGAGTGAAGTCTAATATCAAAGCCACAGTACTTCGTTCTCAATTTTTTATTCACATATGCTTGCAATACCCAGCAATTACATTCCTCATGGGGAGTTTATACATGCACAAAACATGTATTGATTCTTTTTTCACTCCCTTGCTTTCTTTTCCTCTTCCCTGTTCTCTTGGTTCCCTTCCCTTTTGAAAGAGATCTCTCTATATATATCCTACTACATATCTTTAATTTTTCTGTTTTTTATATTTTGGATTTCTCATCTAAGAAAAACTATGTGTTATTTCAGCTTGTGTATCTGATTTAGACTTGAGATATTTTCATTTTCTTACAAAAGACTCAAGCTTATCCTTCTTTGTGGCAAAGTTATATTTCATTTTGCATAAATCCTACATTTTCTTTTGCAACCTAATTTCAGGAGTGGCATCCCATAACTTCTGCCACATCCAGTTTTCAGAGATGACTAAACACAGTCTATTCTCAAGGAGAAGAGTTTGCACAAAGGTGCATACACAGGAAACAGAGCTCTTGAGGGGCAAAAGGAGGCTTCCTCCACATAATATAGATTGATCCCTCAAATGTGTGACATTGATATCATAATGTATTGCATGAAAGTATTTGAGAGGAACCATGAATAGTATCTAGAATCATATACAAAATTTTAATTGAATAGTTTGAACATGAGACTACTGAAGAAAGGGGCAAACACATTCCTTGATCTTTACAGATTTGAGATGTCAAATAGATGCACCTGGAAACACAACATGGAGTAAATTAGATTTACAGCTTTAAAAATTGTATGATATCTCTCATTTGAGTAAGGCAAAGTATGAAGAGATCAATAGAGAACAGATAGAAAGAGGCAAAGGGATGAGCTCTTGCAAGCAGAAAGGGTCCAAGAGACCAAGGGTGGAAGAGAGGGTAGGAGAAAAAAGCAAAGTGAAGACATTCCATGCACAGGAACATAATTGCTTCAATTAAGGTAAATGTTATATTTCACAAATATGAGTTAAGATTAATAATATCAATAAGAATAAAAATGAGAAAAGGGGAATTAGAAAAGGGAGGATGGAAAAGAGGATTAAGTGAAAAGGAAGAAAGTTGTACTACGTACATGTCCTCATTCCCTAAGATGATTGTAAAATGCATGTGCTATAACAATGTACTGATAATGTACTCGGCTCACCTAGTATAGGCCATGTGCTAAGTTGTCTGCTATCTATAAATATAGGTATTTATGTGGTTGATATTTGAAAATTCAGGGAGTGCAAAGGGCTATCAATGTATATAGACTCAGAATCTCTCTCTCTCTCTTATGTGTGTGTATGTATATATATACACACACACATAAAATATGGATATAGAATATAGGTGTGGGCTTTATTTTCTATTCTTTTATGAGACAGGGTTTTTCTATGCAGTTCAGGTTGGCCTTGAACTCATTTATCAGCCTATGCTGGTCTCAGACCCACAGAGATCCTCCAGCCTCAGTTTTTAAAGTCCTGGGATTAACAACAGGCACGTGTCACCACATCAGGCTAGGTATGTCTGAAAGAAATCATCTACTAAGTAAGGAAAAGCTTCTCTTCTCATTGCCTGACTCACAAATTCTAACACTCCAACACTGATGTTTTCTGCAAACACTCAGAAATGTTCTCTATTTATATGTCTCTGTGTCAATATCCCCCTCATCTTTCACTACCCACTCTCATGTGTACCTCAGGCTCCTCTGCCTGGTTTGTACTTTAGTCATTTGAACTTTCTCCTTGTTGATCAAAGCAAAGACACCACTACCTTTGGATCCTGGAATATTCTTCCTCCTCGTCTTCTCAAGCTGCGTTGTACCTTCAGTCTCCCTACACTGAATTTCATTTCTGTTGACAATATAAACTCATTTTTAATTCCTATTACATATTGTGTGTCACTGGAGATTATTTCTTAATCCTTCAACATACCCCTGTCAATTCCAAACAACAATGTGGCTTTCTCGTCCATCTTTCAGTTATAATTTAAATTCTGTAACTGTCATGTAGGGATTTTCTTATAGTTCTGATCTGAAGATTAGTCAAACATTGTGGCTAAGAATGAAACAAAAATGTCAGTGAAAACTACATCATCCTTCATGCTTCATTAAATCACTATAAACCCTACTGGAAAAGATAGGTTTTGGGAAGATTTATTAAATATTGACATGCACCTTAATTTTTGAAATCTTAAAGGCATTAAGCACAGGTTGTTGGTAAATTTACGTATTGCACGTTGTCATTCTCTAGGATTAACTTTTTCCTTTTCATGAATCTTTCAAATCTTTTTATAGTATACCTGGTTTGTTTGTTTAAAATTTTAATGCATACAATCATGGAAATCATACCTATTATGTAATTTTTCAATACATTTTTACACAGCATAGATTCAGTTTTCAGAAGGCTCTGTTGAATGCTTTACCTTGAGATTCCATATGCAATCATCATGAAAAAATCACTGCCATTAGGACAGTATGTATCATGATCTGCAAAAGCACAACCTGATTATGTTCTGTTAGTTGTTGTTGGAAAGGATCCGTATTGTTACCCAGGAACTCTTTCAGTGACAGCACAATATGTCATATCTGTGCTATTATGTGACCCTATCCACTTGCAGCTAATGAGCCCTAGGACTGCAGACAGAAAGGCAAAGAAAGATTGATTTTATTCTGTTTTTAATTGTGTAAACTTACATTGACACATGGGTAGGTAGGAGCTACTGTATTTAAAAGGATAATTTTAGATATATTTCATAATATAAAATTATTCGGGCCAGGGAGATGGCTCAGTGGAATAAGAGCTTCACTGGCAAGCACAAGAGTCAGAGTTCAATCCCCAGTTCCACCAAAAAAAAAAACAATATATATATATATATATATATATATATATATATATATATATAATTATTCAAAAGCCTATACTTCCATTTTTTAAATTAACAATTTTGAAGAAATTGAAACTTTTAAAATTTTATTTGTCTCAAACAAAGATAACTTTAGGATAGTTGTTTTTTAAAAATTCTTGCTACATCTTAAATATGTTCTTGATTGTCCTTGGAGTTAAAAATTAGAGAGAGAGAGAGAGAGACAGAGAGAGAGAGAGAGACAGACAGACAGACAGACAGACAGACA
>NDGM010965262.1:0-11089 GCA_002564305.1 Octomys mimax
AAATGTACCCGTATAATACAGTCAGGCCATTCATTTGTACGAGGAACTGCGAATGATCACTAGAGACTGTTGAACACTTCTGAGTGTTTGCATTCTTTTTAAAAAATAAAATACTTAAAAACTCTATAGGAGTAAATTTATATAAATTTATATTTTCTATGTAGCAGCGAAGTTGTTCTGAGTAGAATGTTGTTTTTTTCATGTTTTATCTCATTTTAGCATGTTTTAAAAGCTTAGTGAGAACACTGAAATCTCCTGAAGACATGAATTAAACATTGGGAAGGCATGACCAGATTTGATAAAGTTTAGGAAATCATGAAAGTGTAGAAACTGGAAAAAACAGGATAGTGAATGTTGAGAAAATGTTTGCAAGTGAGAAAAGTCATCCAGTCAAACTGAGAAACAGAATTGGACTAGGGTTCTGAATAATCTATAAGTGCAACGGAAGATGGCAACAGGACAATGACAGCCTCTCCAGGAAGCTAGTGGGCGTAGGAGGCAAACCCTTCAAGGAATTAGAAGACGGGATGCCATGAGAGAGATGCTTCACTTGGCCCACCTCCTCTATTTTCTATGATTTTTCTGTAAGCAGCTTTATAGGAATGGATAGTGTTCCCAAACTAACAAATTCATGTAGCATTCACTTTCATAAAGTTTTGGATCCTTGTATGAAAAATCTGTGCTATGTATTAAGTGTCATGACAGATAGGTTCCCAGTGAGCTAAATTAGTAAATACATAAACGGAAGCTATTAAATTATTAACCTTTTAAACATACAAAGTATTATATAGGATGCGGTTTAATGAAAACCAGTGCCTACTTTTTAAAAGAGCAGGTGTCTGGTTCTTTACAACATAAACTATGCATTAAAATATAGCTTTGTGAAATTTGTAAGTTAAATTTTGTTTGCTCTAGTGTCTATGGAATAGCAGTGACACTGACAGCCAAATTTTTTATATTCTTTTCTTTTTCTAAAGCTGTCTTCAACACCTGTGACCAGACTGCTATGCTTGTCAGAAACAATAAAAACATACTTTCTTAACCACTGGGAACAGATTTACTCACAGGACCTTGGGGAATCTACCCAGGAGCCAGCTGCTGTGTGTGAATCTATTTGGCACTACAACTGTACCCAAGGAGCTCTCCTGAAAGTAGTCCTCATATGCTTTATTTGTGCATAAGCTGCCTTTGTTGCATTAGAAAAATGCAGTGAAATATTTCCAACTGCAAATTTCCCATCACTTGTAGAAGTTATGAACTGACAACTGAGTACTCTAAACATTAAGAATCTGTTGTCCTGGTTATATATTCCATTCTTTCTCAGATGAGTATTACCCCTTATATCAAAACAAAAGACTTTTCATTAAAGACATGAAATCAAAGTTTGCTTTAATTCCAGGCAGAATGTTTGGTCCTGACCCAAGTTGCAGAAGATCAAAGTACACACATTTCATGTATGTATATTAAAAACATCATTTGAAAGTCAGATGTACTTCATTCTAGAAACAGCCTGAATATGTTCAAATTGGTATGATTGATTAATGTTAGCATTTAAATAGGAAAAGGAGAAATAGCAAAATTGGTAGATTGTTTTCCTGATAATTTGGAGTGGTATAAAAAAAAACCAGGAAAGTTATTGGCATGGCAATTTCACAGTTTTCATTTCATGTAATTTGATTGCAAAAGAGAAGAAAATGAATTCAAGTATGATTGATCTCTTATGGATTTTCATTTTCCTCTAAATAATTGCCAGATTTGCTTTGCCTGTTTTTCTTCATTGATAGTCCAATGCCTTTGTATTTTATTTAGATTTGGCATCCTATTCAGAACCTACCAAAGAGAATTTTATATACACAATATCATTTTATAAAATAATTGGCCTATGTCTTCTTAAATATTACTTTTTGTAATGTATGTTAATGAAACCTATTTGTTATTACTTGTTAAAATATAAATTCATTTCATTAGACATGTAACAAAAACATTTTGTGATATTTTATTTGATACTAATTTCACTTATGATAGAAATGAGCTGGTCACTAAAAAAATAAAAATCTAAAATGATGACATGATTTACAAATGATTGTGACATTCTCTTGCTCAATTAAATAAAAGCACATGTAGAAGTCATTAAGTTGACTCCTATGAGAAAAATCATGAAATATATCAGGAATTTTTACATGAACACTTAAGGAACAACTAATTTTGAGAAAAAAATAACATTAAAAAGTCAGATTCCCTTGCAAGATGCAACTTTCCATGTGTTTAAGTTTGCCGTTCTTGTGCGTGTTTCCTCTGCTCCGTGTTGTAAAACTTAGATCTGTGTTTTCTGTAAGCTAGTTGAACCAAGATCTGCCAAAATAATTTCTTTCATTTTTTTACCCTGAAATCAAGAGGCTGAAAGAAGAGAGGGAGAAATAAGCGGGTAGTAAATTGGAAAGATGTCCCTGGGCACACGAAGAATTCACTTTTATTTATCTGAATAAGTAGTTTTATAGTGTAAATTTTGAAGATAAGTTGACAATAATTACATATTTAAGGGTAAGTCTGTTTCCAAGTGAAGATGTACACTCAGTTTAATACATAAAAATACTAGCCTCTTTTCTGAGGAACTGGCCCCATCTAGCATGTTTTCCTTTGAAATTCTCTTCAAAGTCTTCCTTTGCTAGGAGTATCGACTCTTTGGTGTTAAAAAAAAAGATCTATCTTAAAACTCATTAAAATAGGGCTGTTGAGCTTGCTCAACAGACTAAGCCCCTGCTTAGGCAAGCACAGGGACCAGGTTGTTCCCCGGCACCACGTGTGCCGGCCCCACTCCAGGAGATATGAACCACCACATAAACAGGGCGTGGTGGTTCATATCTGTAATCTCAGTGCTGGGGAGGCTGAAAACAGGAGGCTCAGACTGAGTCCAAGCTTCCTAGTGATACCTTGTACCAAACACATCAATGAAAGAAAATAAGATAAGATAAGATAAAATAAAGTAAAATAAAATAAAATAAAGTGGAAATAAAATTCATCCAAATCTTCCCCTGATTCAGGATTCCCCACACTTGCTATGTTTTTCCAAAAGCAGAAATTACATGGCCTGTGTTCCTTCTACTTTATTTCCTATCACGTTCTGAGGAAATACATGTAATATATTCATGGGAACAATAGCAAATCATAAAAGAAATGTGGAGAAAGGAAAGCGTATTGTTCTGTTCTGGCTTTGATGGAGTAGTGTGAGCAAAGCTAAGGGCACAGCTGGCAGTTGGAGGTGAACTTGTATTTGTAATCCAAGGAGAACACAGCTAGCTTTGTTTCTGAGACACTGTTGTCCCTTGGCTTTCCTCATAATTTTCCACGAATTAGTTTTTCCTTTCTTTTTCTTTTTTGTATGTTCCTATTTTCTGTGAAACCATTAACTGCTTTTGTTATAAAGACTCAAGTCATTTCTGTCTTGATTTGTTTTTTTTTTAATTTTATTTTTAAAAGAAAAGCAATGATACAACATGTCAAAACAAGACAGAAGAGACAATATTGGTTAATATGTTACATGTGGTTGTCTTCAAAGTTGGTGCACAGATTACAAGATGTAAGCATGAAAATTTGAACAAGTATGATAAGCACAAACTTTTTAAAATCAACTAATAGAAATGAGTAGCATAGTTATCTTAGCTAATACATATTTTATTATTATCATTAATTGTTTTCCTTTCCCTCCTGCTTGACTCCTTTCACTGTCCCAGTTTCTTTCCTTTTGAAGAGTTTCCTCCCATGTCACAATACCTATCGTACATTTTGTGTCTGATGCTCCCTTTGCCCCTTTCACTAGGGACGCAATATGATATTTACACGCACAAGTCTGGTTTATTTCATTTGTGAATATGCCATGAAATTGCATTCATTGATCCCTAAAAGTTTCAAGTTTACTTTTCTCGTTTTTGTATTTTGTGCAGTGTGTCACTGCACAGTTCCGACCCAGTGACCCATAGTTTCCAGCCTCCCCAGTGCTGGGATTGCAGGCGTGCACCACACTGCCTGTGCTACAAGTTCATGTTTCTTTGCAGCTGATATAAAATATCACATTTATTACATCAGTTTCTCAGTTGATGGGGCTTTGGGTTGTTTTCAGGTTTTAACTGTGACAAGTTGCGCAGCTACACAAATGGGTTCACTTGTATTGCAAACCATTTCTTAAGATATCCTTCGGCCTGAATATTTTTTTCTTTAAATCTATTTTCCTGTATTGTCCTGAATGAGCTTTCTCTAGCCTAAAGCAGGATGATTCGTAGCTTACCTAAGCATTTGGTGACACAGCTAACTTAGAAGACAGCCCTGTCCCCTCTGGTCCCCGTCTGCCTCTCAAGTCACTATCACATGCTTCCTCGGAATGAATTACTAAGCACTATGGAGTAGTTTCCAGTGAACTGCACACAGCACGCTCTCTCTCATCTTTCCACTTTGCTCATGAGGTTCTCTTTGCAAAGTACCCTCAAGCGCATTGACTTTTTGATGTTGGCTCACTAATCAATCCTTACTCCCATTTCTCAGTTGAGGCTTTCCTATAAGAAGTTGCTAGTCTGAAAATTGTTCCCAAGTACAAAGCATATCCCTCTTTTCTGTCCTATGTCCTTGGGAACGAAACTTGATGCTTGCACTTACTACATGTTTTTAAATTTGTCTTTTTGCAGTGGGTGTGTTGAAGAAACCTGTGGGCTTTCAAAGGACAGGGAACGTGACACTTTTTAACATTATATCATCAAGCATCATGGCTTGATTTTAGAGAATCTTAAGATTCTATCAGAATGAAAGAAATCAATTTTTATATCACTGTTGCTTAGGAAATACTTCCTATAGGATGCTTTTCCTTATGTCCAAATATCACTGTATCAAAGTTAAAAAAATAGAGCTGAATCTCTAATAAAAGTGTCTTGCATTTGGTGTCAAGGCATAAAAGTGCAATGCGGACACACCATGCACAATGGCTGTGGTGGCCACTAGTACGTAAAGACAACAGACGCAATGGGGGCTTCATTAAGACAGAGAAAACTGAGCAAGCTATTTTGATAGAAAGTTCACCGGCACTTTCAGTGCCTCCCAGAGCTGCCAGCTCTGACTGGAGAGTGAGTCTATAAAGCTTATCTAGGGTCATAGGTGCTTCGCAGTCAAGTTAGTTGCTAAGTCTAAGGGTCTTAAATAAAGACAGGCCCTGTTCTTTTATTGGCTTGCTTCTTTGGTGTAAGCTTCCTGGAGCAGAGATCCTTGACCTGAGTGTTTCCCTGTTGATTTTATGCCCTTGACTCCATTTAATCATTTAACATGAAATGACCCCATGTTGCATAATGACATTTCAGGGTTACCTCTCCAGCAGCTCTGGGCTCCACTGCCCCAGAGACATACAGTTTTTTATTTTATTTTTATTTTTTTGTGGAACTGGGGATTGAACTCAGGCCCTTGCTCTTGCCAGGGAAACACTCATTCTACTGAGCCATCTCCCTGGCCCTGACATACATGTTTTAAAGTCATATTGGATTCATTACTCCAACTCTTGTCAGCAGTACCTAATGCTTGTCACTTCTGCTAAAGTGACATACTTGCCTCTTAAATGCTGGAAGAAGTTGTGTTAATAACCAAATTATTTTTTCTCTACCTTATTAAGGCAAAACAGACAAAAATATGCATATTTGTAGTATAGAACATGACATTTTGACATGTATATACTTTGAGATGGTTTCATCAGGACTAGGGAGATAGCTTGGTGGTCTAACTACCTGTTTGGTAATCACAAGAATGCAGGTTCAATCCCCAGTGTGGCAAGTCATGCTAGCACCAGAATCTAGAGAGTGATTTGTTGGCCACCAAAACAGGATGTGGTGGCGTATACCGGCAATTCAAGTGCTGGAGAAGCTGAGACAGAAGGATCATTACGAGTCTGAGACCCCACACCAAATAAATAAATAAATTTTATAAGATAAATGAAATGATTTAATCAAAGTAATAAACATACTTTGTACCTCCTATTGTCTTTGGTGGTAAGTCTACTTAAAATATACTTTCTTATTAATTTTCAAGATATTATTATTCATTATGTAAATTATGCTGCACAATAAATCTCCAGAATATATTTATACCGTGTAATTGAAATTTGCATGCTTTGAACAGCATGACTGCAATGTCCCATCCCTCAATACTTAACCACAAGTCTACATCAGTTCTACGTACAGGAGATCAGGATGTATTTGCCTTTTTCATTTCATTCAGGATGATGTCATCTAGCTTCATCTATGTTGTTCAAATGAGGAGAATGAGAAGACTTTTTCATGCTGAATTGTGCTCTATTGCCTTTGCATTTAATGCAAGGATGTGTAAGGTATACAAGGTATACATACAATTTGTTGTGTTTACACATATGGCCGATATTTCTCCTTCATACATCAATGGACACAAGTGGGTTAAATTTTTATCTTGGCTATCAGGAAGAATGTTACAATAAATACAGTAGTGTAACCAAATTTCAACATGTTGATTTCTACTCTATGGCTCTTTGTTATGAGAATTCAAGCCTACTAAGACAGCTGCTGAAAGTAAAATATCCCCTTTACAAAAGCTTCCCTCTAGAAGCCAGCTTATGAGCTTATACCTGACCAAAGGATAATGGAGATGAAATACAAATGGATATAGGATTAGGTTAAAATGTGGGTATCAGGGACTCAACAATTTTGACAAAGAGCCTCAAGTTGTTGGCATAGCATGCCTTCATTCACTTGTACATTGGTACAAGCAAAGTAGCGCAGTATTTATCTGCCCCATATGGTCTATGGTCCAGATCCTAAACATGCACCCCAGCTGTGCTCACCTTTTCTCTGAAGTGTGTCAGTGTGCACTTATGTTACCTTTCACCTTAGTGTTCACTGGGGGGAGGGGGGGGAATTAGACCTCATTCTTTCTGTCTGGCTCCCACTTCCCTATTGGTTGAAATCAGTAATTGATTGCATTACAGATTGAATGTCTGCATATATTTTCTTTTAAAAATGTTTTATTTTAATCTTTATTTATTTGGTACAGGTCTTACTATGAAGCACAGACTGATAGTGATCCTCCTGTCTCAGGCCTCCCCACACAGGACTTTACAGGCATGTTCCACCATGCCTGGTTTCTGTGGCCAGCACAGTGCGCTCAAAGTTCCTGGGCCAGCATAGCATGTGGTACGGGGGATCGAACCCAGGGCCTTGCTCTTGTGAGGGAAGCACTTAGACCACTGAACTTTCTCCCCAGCACTACACTTCCAAGCATATTTGTTATATTTAACCCTCATCACAGTGATATTTGGACATGAGAACCTTGAATACTCATCAGTGTTGGATGAATTCAAAAGGGTGATGCCCTTGTGGTGGGGTTTGTGCCCTTATAAGTGGAAACATGAGAGAGTCTGCCCTCTCTCTGTAACACACGAGGACACACAGGCCACCAAGCTCTGCGTGAAGAAAAGGACCTTCAACCAGTGCCAGGTTGTTGAACACCTGGACTTTTTGCTTCCTATCCCCTGGATTATGAGATTTACATGTCTGCTCTCTAAACTACCTAGACCATATTATTTAATTTTCTCAGTCATATCAGGTGAAAAAGGATCATGTGTGTATTACTACATGTTGCATCTAAAATACAACCAAATGCATACACTTTACCTTACTTTATATCACTGTGTATTTCATATATTTTTGGAAAAAATATGCCAAAGATATTTCTCTATTAAACTTTAAGGTTAAATATATTTAAAACTATAAAGTGAAACTCATTAAATTGTAAATAAATCTACATTATCTTTTAAAATATATATGTATGGAACACATTATGCAGCTAAATTTATTTTCAAACTTAAAAATGAAATGTTTGTTAGTATAAAACACACTAAAAATCAAGTCAAATTTGTAATAATGCTAGTAGTTTGCTCCTATGTATTTAGTATTCCTCACTGCTATATGCACCCATTTTCTCTGCATTCCTCACAAAACTACCAGGAGTGCTGTACTATTTTAGTTTGTATTGGATATGAAGAATAAAATTACAGAAAAGTTAAATAACTTGATCAATAGCAGAGGGCTTTAAGTAACAAGACAATGCAACTCTCAACTTGATACTATGCTCTTTCAAAGAGATATGATGCGAAGTTATGCATTTTTCTTAATTTAAGAAAATCTTTCTTAATGTTCTTACTCATTTCTAGGTTTATTGTAAGATCAACATACTTTCATTTAGGATGATTCTGTTATTAAAATATTTATATTCACATACTTTTCATAAATTATTTCCCATAAAACTCACAGAAACAACTATAGTACATTTATTATAAATTTTTGAACAGTTGTATGAGAAGTAAAAAGTCCTTCAAAAAATTAAAATTCAGATTTTATTGCCTTCTCCTTATCTTTCCTTTTTATATAAAAAAGCAAGCCATCAATCTAGGCTCCATGCTTTTGTAAACAGCGTTAGCAAGGTTTTCTAAAGCAGTGACTTTTTGACACCTAAGCCTCTCTGTTTTCACTGCTACTTATCAAATGTGCTGCAATCACAAATAACAATAAATAGCACAATCCTGATATAGCAGCGTATCCCTGCACATTTCAGCCTGCCCTGCAGCTAGTCTGGTTCTGTTTTCCTGGCTTTGGATCTTGAGGTTGTAAAGTGTGAGGAGAATGTGTCTGTCTGTTCTCTAGGTTCTCCTTTTCCTGTTCTCCTAGCAATCCAAAAACACATGTGAAACAACATAAATGAGATAATGGCAATAGTTGTACTGATGGGACAAAAAAATATTTTAAAGGACAGTCACTTATGTTCACTTAAACTATAGATAACCTCACTCCCTTACCCTTTCCTATGTGGCTAGCCATAAATCCACTTAGAGAAAACCAGGGTCATAAAATAGGAACAAATAGAACAGTGATTACCTTTGGTGAATAGGTAATCATTGAACTAAAAAGACCCAGGACAGAGAGATGATCAATAATGAATGGGAAATGTGAATTGTGTGGCAACTGTGTGACATTATTATAAAATTCCTGAAAATAAGGTCAGGTGGTTACTATAGAAACCTAGAAAGTTTATAACCTGCAAACCAAGTTCGGGTGGGTACCGACAACTTTGGGAGTCCTGACCCAAAGTCAGGGCATCACTTAGTCTGAGCCTGGAATAAAAGTGTCCTTGTTACTATGTACTTGGTCTTTTTTTTGGGGGGAGCGAGGAGACGGTATGTTCATTCACTGTCATCTGTTGCTACAGTGTCACAGCAAAAGCTGTACAGGACAGTTGACTAAAGCATTTGCTAGCATGTAACACGGCATCTATAACTAAGAAATAACTTCTGTTTCATGGTCAAGAGAGTTGAGATTAGGGCTAATTTGTTTCCACAATATTACCTGTCCTATCTAATGGATAAAAGATAATTCAGACTTAACGTAGTTCACTGTTCAAGACCAAAAAGTTGCCCACCCACACAGGAATAATTGTGTCCCTCAACAAAAAGTTTTCAACCTCTTCTGGGCATTACTTGGCCTTTTCAATGGAAAGGAGGAAGGATGATGATGATGATTATTATTACTATTATTATTATTTGTCTACCCGAGGCTGCCTTAAGGGCGGGTGTGGTGTGGCTTGTGGAGCTGGGCATCAAACCGCAGTCCCCTGCGCCTGACTGAGTTTGCCCAAACAGGCACTTTAAACGACTGTGCCAACCGGCGAGCCCTCTCAGTGGAAAGTGTAAATGACACGCTTATGAGGATTTTATTATACGCGTTAGCACATGCGTCACTATCTGAAATGGCTTTACCATCCTCAAAACTTTCCAAGACTTAGTCTTTTAACATGGAACATTTAAACATTTTCGCGTGAATTTCCTAAGACAATATATTCCCTCTGATACAATAAATTTTATATTTTGCCTTGCGTCGAAATAGAATTATTATTTTAAAAAGTCGCAAGTGAATGGAGGAATCTTACTACTTAAAATCTAATTCAGCTGTGTGAGATTTTGACAACAGTTTGAAAAGCCCTAATGGTGCTATCCCCTACAGCAATGAATTGAGTATTGAGTGAATAAAAGGCAACAATAACACATTTTAATAAAGAACATTAATTAACACATATTGGTTTAACTGATCTCTCATTCTTGGCAGCCAATATCTTCGGCCAGAGGCCAGCAGGGTATGAAGTGAGCACCTTCTTGCTTTACTACAATGCTTGATTTAGGGACGGCAGGCGGTGACTCGCAGGCACGTTAACACGTTGTTTTCTAAAGTGAAATTATTCAGGTAGAGGAGACTCTTCATTTATTTACTTAAGCAGTGTTTTCCAGCTTAATACATTATAATGCGTGATCACTGAAAGAATTACAACTGCCTTTTATGAACAACCTCCAGAGAGCTCTTCTTTACTAATGTGCATCATAATTCAGCACAATTTAGCTCATGGCATTCAGGCACCATCATAGAGCACCTGCTGATTAATAGTTGCTGTGAAAATGGTAACGCGCCAGTCAGGGCTCGGGTAAGGAGTGTGCGTGGCGGGTTGGCTGTGCCGAGGCCCTAAATGGGATGCCAGCTGTAGCTCCTCAGGGTGATGAGCGAGTCTGGAGACCTGGTCAGAGACAATGCTCCACTGGTGAGTTAAGAGTATTCATGAGACAAAGAGTATTCATGAGGCTGTGGAGACAAAGATGTTCAAAAATCTAAATATTTTGTTTTCATATCACATTATGTAGGAAAAGGTTTTGAATTTATTCATCTTCTTTGTTATAGTGTGCAGTATTTAGAAATTTAAGGAAGTAATTCTTCACTGTAAGCAATTTTTGTTGTTGTTGTTTGTTTGTTTTTTGCAGAACCAGGAATTGAACTCAGGTCCTTACGCTTGCCAGGGAAGCCCTTATTCCACTGAGCCATTTCCCTGGCCCTGTGAGCAAAATTTAAGAATGACTTTATTATTTAAGCATAGTTAAAAGAAGGATTAATAAACGTATTATCTTATCTTGATAGTCCATAACATAATGAGTCCAAGATAACTACATAATTCTAACTTCTTTTTCTTTCTTTTTTTCCTTTCTTTTTTTTTTTTT
>NDGM010965279.1:0-10131 GCA_002564305.1 Octomys mimax
TTGTAGATCTTTTGTCAGTGTCAGCCATGTGGATGAGTCATGGCCATTGCTTGACCAATTTGTAGAGACATTTATTTGAAGGAATTAGTTTTCATGGTCTTTGAGGGCAAGGAATCAAAAAATCTAGTGTAATTCCAGTGTGAGCCCAAAGGCCAGAAAACAGGAGAGCTGATGATGCAGCTCTAGTACACAGGGAGCACTGAACTTGGGACGAACAAATTCTGGAGCTCCAGTCTGAATCTGGAGTCATGAGGCCTGGTGTCTTCCAGGACATTCAGGCAGAAGAAATTCCTTCTTATTCAGATTTTTTGTTACAGAGGTTGAGTATTCCTTATCCAAAATGTTGGGATAAGGTTATTTTCAGATTTTCACTTTTTTGGTTTTTGGAATATTTCCTTATACATAATAAATAATTGTGCCGATGAAAAAAAGAAATTCTAAACAGAAGATCACGTGTTTTATATGCACCCTGTACGCATAGCTTGAAAACTTAGAGGTAACAGGAAAAATTTTAGAAGAGAATATCACTACTTTAAGGAGCTAAGCACAAACAAAACTAAAAATGCAGACATATATACATATCTAAATAATGAACTGAAAATTTAAAGCCTTACCTATATAGAGCTTCAAGGCTAAAATGAATTTAGCCAGTGTTTTTCAAATATTTGAAATTAAAATTTGAAACAAAGCAAATACAAAATGGGATATGTGTGCAATATGTATTGTGTGCATATATTCATATGTCTGGTTTTATTTCAGAAATGAATGAAAAATTATAACATTGGAAAAATCAACATTAGGAATACAAAGGAGGAAAATTATAAGATCATCTTAACATATTAAAAATAGCAATTAATAAGATTTAAAAATCATGCATTCCCAGAACTCTGGGAAGGTAAGGCAAGAGAACTGCAAGTTTGAGCCAAGCTGAGGAAGATTAGTTATTTCATGTAAAGGCCCTGGGTTCTGTTCCCAATATCATACACACAGACATACAGACAAACACACACACACTCACACACATACACACATGCACACACACACAGTCATTCCTATAAAGAATTCCCCTGCTCTTTCTATATACATATATATTTACATATACATATATGTATATTTACATAAATATGTAAATATATGTATATTTATGTTTATACCTATATATGTGTATTTAGGTGTGCCTAATGTAAAATAAAAAACAGAAAAAAATGTGAGCAAGCAATTCCAAAAGAGGGTAGATTTATTATCAACTCTTTGTATAAATATTCAGCTTTCTTAATCTTCAGAACATTTGAAATTAAAAGCAGCATTTTATATTATTATATATCTATGAGGAGGCCTACACTAAAAAGACTAGCTGTATTAAATTTTTCTGAGGATTTTGAACAATAAAAACTATATATTTGTATATGTCGCTTTTATCATTTCTGATCTGCTAAGCTTATGCTTTATACTTTTTCTTATTAGTTTTATGATATTTTTTCAACCCTTCAAGAGAAATGATTTGCTTCATATTTGTTCTCAGGCCGTTGAGATAGCTCAGAAGAGGAAGTGCTTGCCTGGCATGTTCCTGAGTTCAATCCCGGGTACCGCAAAAAAAGAAAGAAAGAAAGAATAAATACATTTGTTCTCAATTTTCCTAATTTCTGCTTATATATGTATTCTTTTACTGTCTCTGTTTTCCTTGAATTTCTTTCTGAAAATTATTTAATGAATACTTAGCTCACTTCAATTTGCATAACACTTCTGATGTAAAAATAAATTTATCTTGACTTCTGTCCTCAGTTTAACCACCACAGAATTTCAGTTTCGCTTACTTTATAATAATGCTTTGGTTATTTATTATAACCTTTTTCTTGTATATGATTTATAAATGAATTACTTAGTTTATAAATTTAAGAGGGACAATATTTATTTTTTTATTCTGAGTGATTTTCGTGTCCCTTCTGTGGTCAGAAAAGATGATACATATATATTTAATCTTTTGAATAAAATAGGATGTGACTTATGGCTGAGCACATGGCCAGTTTTATAAAATTTTCATATACAACTTCAAGATAAGTTGGATTTCACCATTACTGGATATATGCTATGTAGATGTCAATTAGGTAAAATTGGAAAATTTTCCTATTCAAATTTTCTAGGCTCTTGATGAATGTTTGTTCCATTTATTACTTTCATATAATAAATGGAATCCTATCACATACTAAATGTAATACTCTCATATAGTAAAATGTATACATTCTCTAAAATTCTTTCTAATCAGAGAGTTAGCCATTTCTACTTTTTATAATGTACAACATTTGTTTTCAAGATATATTTTGAGAACATACTAATGAGTGAAGAAAGCATTTGGATAAAAAAATATTGTTCTTTTCATTTACTAGGTAATGCAAAGACTTCACATGTGTCCTTTCTGGCCTTCACTTGATTGTGTAAAATAGTTTAACTCTGTATACATTTAAAGTCTATACTTTAGTAAGAATTCTCAGCTTTTTCAGATGAGTGGCAGTTACTCTGCTCCAAATTACACAAATATTTCATGAAACATTATTCTTAGTAAGAATGTGTCTGTAAGTATGACTTGCGTGACAACACTAGAATCAGTAGTCTAAATAAAGTATCTCTCTCTTAGTAGCAAGGATGAGCCTCACATAATCAATTGAAGCTCTAAATATAGACTGACCTTCCCGAATCTGAAATTCAAAATGGTTCAATAGCTAAAACTGTGTAAACACTGAGGTAAGGCCACGAATGGAAAATTTCATTCTGACTTCATGAGACTATACGACCACATATGGGAATAGCTTTACCCGAAAGTTAGTAAGGAGATTATCTGCAAAACACAGAAAAGCGAAAATTACTCATGTTAGCTTAGAGAAGAAGGTATTTGGTCATTTTATTGTTTAGACAATGGTATCATTTTTATTTCTGCTTAAACATAATGATAGACTGCTCGTTTTTAGTTTACTCCCATCTTATTCTGAGTAGTTTTGTCTTCATTTATTGTGAAGTGAATTACGTCCCACAAATAAACGCTATGACCGAGATGTAACAACTGGCAGTTTTCAAGGCTGTATTTTTGTTACTTTTGTTTTTTCTCCTCTCTCGAGTCACAAATGTAGAAATTACAGCTATGCTTGTCATGAACATATAAGAAATCCATATATTAATCCATAGTAATGTACTCAGAAAGGAAAAATACTGTTTTTTGCTTTTCCTCTATATATCTGAGTAAATAATTTGAAAGGATTTCTACCAATAATCCTAACCGATCTTGGGTGAATGACAAGTAGATCGATCTTTTAAAGTGCATCCTTACCCATGACACTATGAGGGCTGCCTAAGCTCAGACAACAGCAGCAAGCTGAGGACATGATTACACTAATCAGGGGATGTGACGAAGTGTCCGAGCTACAGTACCCGCTTTCTCTTTCTCCTGTAGTATTAGGAGCTTGTAATCTTTAGTTAAACACGCTATAAATGTGTCTGTTACTCAGCTTTTATTATGAAAGCTTCTATCATGTGACTCAGTTTAGTCAGTGAATTTTAATAAGAAATACATGGTCAAGTTCAGGAAAGCAAGACGTATGAGACTGTGTTCCTTGTCTGTTTCTGTTTTGCTTTCCTCCCTTCAAGCAAACGGAAATACATGAAGACCTATGTTAAAACCCAACCTATAAGGGAGAAACCAAATAGAAGAAATCTGGGTCACTGTCCAATGAGAGAGAGATGCACATTTCTAACTCCTTTTACTGGCACATTCACGCAAAGAAGTAAACCCCATCTCCTGTAAAACATCGCCACTTTTTCATCTTTATCCTAAACAAATACTGATACAACGAATTATATGCAAATAAAGACAAGACTTTCTTCAGGCGAAATTATTCTAGTGCCATTGTCAGGGAAACTAAACTCATGATTTCTGTATGTGTAGAAGGGTTGTCTCACATTGTCACACCAACTTCAGTCTTGGTTGATAGTGTCACCTGTCTGCTCCAAGTACATACTGCAGTCACCAGAAGAATTATTTCCTTCTTCCTTCCACGATACTTTTTATTATTAATGTCTTATGCTAGAAAATAAGGAAGAGAATATTTACATAAACTGTCCTAATATCATGATAGGAGACATCAGGTATATACATTTTCCTATCTGAAGGCTACTATTATTTTATTGAAAGATCACTACAAATTAACGGTTTTACTTGCTACTGTATGCGTTAGGCTCTTTGTAAAATGGAAGAATTTGAGAATACAATATTAAAGGTGGATCTTAAATTGTTTCACTGTGTGGTGCTCCTTGGAGACAAAGGAGCCCTACGACACAAAGCCTGCTAGAAGGATGATAGGTCACTGGTGAGTGTGTGCTTGGAGCAGATGTCGGGTACTGTGCCTACCCGCTCTCTATATATATATTTATTTCTTAGCTGCAGAGAGTAAGAAGATTTGGTCCCACTGATGCTCCACACTAGAACATTCTCTTCCTTACCACAGGCACAAAGCAATAGGACCGAGAACATGAACTGATACTTCTGGAGCCATGAGGTAAAATGCATTTTTCACGCTTTAAGCTGATTTTTTTTCTGGGTATCTTGTTACACAGTGAGAGGAAGGTGACATAATAATCTTGGAGATATAAAAACTGAACTTAGAATGTGGAGATTTCCCAGAGATATTCTACAGTCATTAAGATGATAAGGATGTGGGATGATCAGAGGAAGGGACACAATGAAATCTGAGATTTAATCAGAAGTTTGTCAAGCATCCAATGAGGCATAGAGCACAATGTAGCATACAAAACATACAGTGAAGAGTAGTATGAAAACAGGGAGTCAAAAATCATACTGAGGCTGAAAACCAGGCATCACACATAACAAGACAGCATTTCATTATTGCTGCATCTTTACCCATTTGCCTTCCTTTTATTCCACACCCTAGTCCATGTTTATTGTAAAAAAAAAAATTGAGCCTATAAAATAGTATTTAGTTAGTATAGCTCTGGGTAAATATTTATCTATACAAGACTAACCCTACAGAATTTAATTCTGGAAGTATATCAAACATTTGCATTAAATATTATTTAATCAGCCCCAAATTAATATAGAAACATATTTGTGGGTTGTTAACAAATAATATTTAATTATATAATTTTTGAAACTAATCCATAGAAAACTATACAACAATTACTCTAAGTTTTATTATATTCCATTAAGCTAACTTACTAATCATTTTATATTCAAACCCAAAACTTAATCACTGTAGCTTTGTACTATGTTTTGATATCTTGAGGTACAGCTTATTTTTAACTGACTTGATTTATTCTTTTTTTCTTTTATATGAATTTGACATTATTTTGTTCCACTGAATCATCCATCTGAGAGCTTCTATGGTTACATTATTACACTATACATATACACATGAAAAGTAAAAGAGAGAAGAGGAAGTTTTCGGCATCATTATTGAGTCTCACATATATAGATTTCACTGACTTTTATACACGTTTTGTTATCATTTTGAGTCAGGGAATCCCCCGATATCCATGCTGGGTCCAAGCTTGAAATCCTACTGCTTTAAGTTCATGCTGAGATTACATGTGTGTGCTCCCAGACCTGGGTATCTCCATATACACTCTTTCTTGTATATTTTACTGTTCTGTCATAGCAATTTCTGATAAGACTTACTGTTAAATTTCAGATTACAGGTTACATGTTTTCTTTGTCTTTTTGAGACAAGGTCTCGCTATGCAGTCCAAGCTGGCCTTGACCTCACTTTGTAGCCCAGGCTGATCTTGGACCTGCAGCAACCATCCTCCCTCAGCACCCAAACACTGGGATTATTGGTGCGGTACTAAACCTGGCCTACATTTTACTTTTAAGTTTCTAATGACATTTTTTAAAATACTATGAAAATATGTGAACATCCTTTGCAGTTTTTACTTTCTCCACCTTTTATAAAACTGTTTTCAGTACCTTAATTAGATGATTATCTGATATGTTACCTATACCTCTTTCACCTTAATGTTTTATATTTCATTAACATAAACATTTTTCTTTCTTCATTGGTCCATAAAAATGTTTGACGTCTTTGACCATTACAAAAATGAAAACTCAAGCACTGTGATTCCATCATAGAGCAGAAAGAATGGCTTACATTAAAAATTCAGTGAACACAAATGTTGTCCAGGTTGTGGCATTAAAGGAAACCATCTATCCTGTTAGTGGGAATGCAAACTAGTTCAACCACTTATGAAATCAATGTGGATTTCAATCCCATTTGGCCTACCTGAGTATCTTCCAGAAAGAGTTCAAGATACAGTGTCATGGAGCCCGGGAGATAGTTCAGTTGAATAAGTGCTTATAAGCACTTGCCTGGCAAGTGCAAGGGCCTGAGTTCAATCCCTGGTTCAAAAAAAAATATATATATATATACAATGTCACAGTGATAGTGCATGATCAACAGCACAGCTGGTAAAAACTAACTCTTAAAAGTGACCTACATGCCCATCAGCAAACTGAATAAATACAATGTTTCACATATACACAGGGAAGTATGATTCAACCAGAAAGATGGATAGATTCAGATGCGCATACTTTGCTACCATAAGTTAATAGTGTTGTTAAATTAATTAATTTAACTGGATTTAAATAAATTAAACCAGACATCCAAGGTTAAATATGTATTTTTATTATATAAGAAACTCAAAGAATGAATAATTGAAAACAAAATAAAAGATAAATGATAAAGACAGGGAGATAGACTTTGTAGCAATAGAAAGGGGATTGGCAGGAGGGGAAGGTGAGATGGAGGGAAGAGGAAAGGATGTGCTGGGATCACAGTATAATGTCTAGCAGACCAGTTCTCACACTGAACACACAGAACTCATTTTGTCATCAACATGCTAGCAACGTACAGTTCCGTGTAGATTTTCCTTGGCATTCCTTAATAACAACTTGATGCATCTCGATTTCCAGTCTCAGCTCTGCAGCTATGAGGAGGTTGGATGTATCTTGAAGCTCATGTGGTGTTCATTCCCCTCTTTCTTATACAGAGAGCATGCTTGTGCTGCAGTAGGATCTTCCATTTCACAAACCCAGCTTTCCAGTATGCTTGAACCCTTTCCCCAACTCCACTCACACACTGGTATCAAAGAGTTTGGTAATTTCTGAGCCAACTTGACCATGGATAGGAACACTGACTCAGATGAGACAACAGAAAGAAGACAGCTGAATATTGCCAGCATATACCTTCACAAGACTTAAAGGGATGAAGGTTGTGAAAGAAAGAGCATCAACAGAATAGAGACAG
Source organism: Octomys mimax (assembly GCA_002564305.1). Classification (NCBI taxonomy): domain Eukaryota; kingdom Metazoa; phylum Chordata; class Mammalia; order Rodentia; family Octodontidae; genus Octomys; species Octomys mimax. The sequence goes on from NDGM010965279.1 coordinate 7,305, forward strand.
CAGTGATCAAGAAAAAGGGGATTAAAATGCTCAAGAACAAGAAAGCAGTAAGCTTTTATGGATTTGCCAGAGTGGAGCTGGAAGCCATGAAACTTTCTAATAACCCAGACATGCTTCTAAACAATGTCACTTCTAGCACAACTTTAGCCCACATAATGGCCAAGGTCAACTTGTCTTAGGAATTAACTGAGGTGCCCGTGGAATTAGTACTGTTTCCCTGTGAAAGCATTCTGGCCTTGAGGTTTGAATCAGACCTTATGATAGCACTGGAAGATGTTACGTGGTAGGGCTGAGCCAGCTGCTGAACACTGAGAGTGGGTGGAGAAAAGATAGGAGCCAGAAAACATCAGTTCCAGCAGGTACTGGACAAATTAACCTGCAATACAGTCTTGAAAAAAAAATTTTTTTTACATGTTTTTGCAAACCCTTTAAACAATGTCTACATTACAGAGCTGAGTAGAATCAAGGGTTAAGACAGCAATCAGAACACATCTGACATGGAAACAAAAATATCAAGTCTTTTTTCCCAGCTTAGTCACCGAACAGAAGAAGTTAAGATTCAGTGTTTTCATCCAAAGTTGCCTTTCAAGTCTGAAAGATGACCTAGGAGGCTTTCATCATAACATGTATGTCAATGTTATCAACTGCAAAGTAAGGAGGAAACTGAAAATGAATTACCAAACTGTGACCACAAAAATTAGTGATTTTAAGTCTACTAACAAGAACTGAAGCAAGAAGCTTATTTATGTATTTCCTTGATAACCAGTCTCTCTGCTTTGGAAGTTTTATCAAAAACTTGTGAATGATATGTTGAAAACAGAAAAAAGAAAGGGATCTTTCTCTTGATGTCTAGGGCAGATTGAGCAGTAAAATTCATGGCTATCAGAACTCCTCTCTTTATAGAGTTAAAATCTACATGTATATACTTTCTAAAAATTTCTGTCAGACTATTTATGAAGACTATGGGGTTTTTATCCTTTTCCTGGAGAATTTCTCCCAGGAAATTTTACCATGTTTTTCAGACTTAAATATGCACCTCTATATCAGACCAAGTAAGAAGTTGTATATCTTCCCTGTGGACATAATCCAACTTGGAGTCTTTGTGAAGGATACCTTATGTCCACTCTCTGTAGATCTTAGCTTTGAGGGTACAGATTATGTTTAACAACCACTTCTCTCATGTGAGCAATAGTTCTTTTGGTTTTCATCTATTGTACAACAGTGGGTCAAGATTATTATCACTACATGTTTCCAGGTAAACTAAAGGGATAGTCTCTATTTTACGAGTCAATCTCACAACCTCTCAGGGTTTTAAGAAAATCTTCCAATGTTTTTATTTTTGTAGTCCTAAATTTATGATGGAGGAGGAGATATAACACAAGGAAGATGCCTTATCCATTGGGTCCTTCCTGCAAAGAAAATCCCCCTAGCAGCCTGCTCTTCCCTCGTGTTAGAGTGGAGCCCCACAGGAGTCACCAAGGCTGTGCTCTGGGGACCTAATGTTAGGGAGGAAAGAGAGAGTGTTGGAGAGGTAACAGAATGGACAGGGTGACCTACAGGGCCTTAAAAGTGACTCATCTAGAATTTTTCCTATGGAAAGAAAGAGAATTAAATCAAAGTTCTGTTCCTAACAAAAATGAAACAAAGATTAGCAGTTCATAGGGTTAACATTTAAACTATTGCTGTTGTAAACTTTATACAAGCTGCATTGTGTCTTGGGTTTCTAGGCATGTTCTGCACCCCTTTCCCCATTAGGTCTGTATGTTCCCTCATACGTGTTTTACATTTCAGCTAGGATTGGCTGAAATAACCGACTCACAAGTAACCTTGCATAACAGAATTGTCCTAGAACAAGCATAAATGTAGAACACAGAAGTTAAACAAACCAGATGCTTCATGTTAACCCTGCAATGGCAGCTTAAGAACTATTTTAAAACTATTCACAAAACCTTTTGGATGCCAAGCAACTGCTGAGGTAATACAATGAAACGAATCATTCTGTTGCCAATCAGGAGCTCCTGTTCAACTAAGGCACTGACCACAAGGGGTGATTGTTGGCTCAGAGGCCAGTACAGAAAGAACAAGTACGGTTGAAAAACAGGTAACAACACAAGTAAGAGCATCCAGAACACAAAATGGCCAGAAAGACACAGATTACATGAGCCACAAGAGGCTGCTGCAGCTGGCTAGAGGCTTAGAATCTCTGCCACATGGATGCAGTAGGGAGACAGTAGGATCAGTGTGTTTAGCAAAATATAGCCTTTCTCTTCCTCAAAAGTAACCTACAGTACTGTTATAATAATGTGCATGACAGAGTCTGATCTTCAGCAAATCTAGAGAGAAGAGAGTCTCCGCCAGATGTGTAGCTTTAAATAAATTATGTTAAGGTGACTAAAAGCAAGTGAAGGCAGGCGGCTTATTGAGGTTTTTTTTTTTTCTTCTTCTTTTGTAACAATCCTGCATTTCATTCTAACCTTTTGATTTCATGGTTTTATAAGGGTTTCATGAGTAGCCTGTTGAGAAGAGGAGAAGCATAGAGAAGTAGCATGTAATGCTACAGTGATTACTGGTTTACTATGACCAGGAGTTTATTTTTGTGATCCCAGTCTTGTGTCTAAACATGATGGATCTCAGACTACTTCAGTCCTCCCTTGAGTTACTTACATTAGGAAGCTCTCCAAGGACCTGGAATTGCTGGAACTTTATCATTTTTCTGGGGCCGGGAAGATAGCTCAGTAGAATAAACACTTAACTGGTAAGTGCAAGGGCCTGAGTTCAATCCCAGGTTCCATAAATAAATAAATAAATAAATAAATAAATAAATAAA
>NDGM010965294.1:0-13263 GCA_002564305.1 Octomys mimax
ACTAAGAAGAATGTATGCAGAGTGTTAATTATTGAATCTGCCCTAGCGATTTGATTTGAAACTATCTAATTGGTATTTGTTTATCAATAAAATTTTGAAAAAAAACCCAAAAGCTTCTTGTAACACACAGCCACTCTGTCACTCAGTCTATAAATCTGGGCAAGACTTAGATCCCCGCCTTTTTTATTTTTTAATATGAAATAGGAGCTGGCCAGCAGTGGTCTCTCCAATTATGAGACGCTTTCCCAGCCATGGTGATTTCTCCAGCAGGAGGACAGCACTGAATACACTGAGCAGAAGAATGGAGGACTGGTGTGCAGTCATGAACAATGCGCTGATGGAAAGAGACAGAATTAACAGAATGAGCCAGTAAGATACAGGAAGGTGAGATTTTAATCAGAATTGTACTGAACCCGAAGGAGAAACCAGAGACAAAAGTTAATACCATGTAAGGTTCGCTTGTGACTCCATTGTGGGCCCAAATGCCATCAGGAATGTCTCCCAGCAGAAAATATGTGAGTCTTGGCCAAATATGGCACTGAGGAGAAAAATCGTAACAACAGGCCTCCTGGAGAAGACCATGGGATCGGCTTCATTAATGTTTTATACTCAAGTTTTTGTTTTTGGTTACCATGTCACAGGATTAGGACTCTGTCATGTCTTACATTTCTATAAGCATTTCTTTTGTGATCAGATGGTTTTAGTCAGGCTTAAACAAAAATAAAATATCCTCTTTACTGGGAACTTACCAGGCAGGTGTATTAATTTTTCAGATTTGATTTAATGCAATTTTAATATATCAATAAGATATGCTCTAAGCATCCAATTTACACATAAGTCTGCCGAACTTAGACATTTAACATTCTAGCATTCATAACAGATGTATAGAGTTTTAACTTTAAATATGACAGATAATTTACTGTAGGTATTGAATTATTTAATGTTACCTGAACCATCGCTTGCTATATAATCATGGATCTTCTTACATTTTTCCTAGTTGACTTTTGTTGCTTATTTATGCTTTATAAATCTTTCAAGTGACTATGTGAAATCTATCTAGCAATATTTTAGGTATTCTGAATGAGAGACATTATTTAAACTTTGTGTATCTTCAAAGAACCAATAATTCTTTGTTCTATTAATAAGATATATTCAAATATATTTTTGTAAATTACAGGTACTCAGTCTATATTTATTGCAAAAAAAATGGTGCTTGACATATAATTGACCAATGTGTTTCTATAAATAAGGTAAACTTGTGTTCAAAGTATCAGAGTTAATTAGTGAAGTCCAGTCTATCAATAGAACTGATTTGGCTCTTTAATTTTTACTAACCCACTATGTTAACTTATAACCCAATTTTATTTGCTATAAAACACTATTGACAAGTGCCTACTTTACTTTTGGTTCAGTGTAGGGTAATTGCACATACACAGACACAACAAAATCCACAGATAAATATTTCTATCCTTTATCATCTCAGTAGCACCCTTGTCCATGCCCCTCATTGAATGACTCTGTAGCCTCCAGAATAGAGGTCAATCTTCCCTTTTTTTTGCATGTCATCCTTGAGTGTGGACCATTCTGGCCTTGCATGTATCATTTCAAATTTAGCTCACAATATGTGCTACCAAACCAGCGCATGCACTTCTGATATTGAAGACCTTTTCTAACTAGCCCCAATCAATCTACTCAATTTAACTTCCCTCCTTCCCAAGTTATATGATCAGCCTGGCCACCATAGAGTCTTTAGCATTCTTTAAACATTAACGATCATGGCATTGCTGGCTTGCTGATCATTCAGAGGAAGTGTTGTGCTTTGAAATAGTTCTGACTTCAAAGCAAGATGGTTCAGTTCTAAGTTGTGCCTCAAATTTTCCTCTCCAAGTTGATGAATCTGGACTTACAGGGTGACAGTGAAAATGAGCAATGGTATACACTATGTATAAGAATAAAATCTACAAAATTTATCTTGATAAATGTAAATCTACCTCTGAGAATTGAAAGAAGTCATAACAGCAATTTAAGTATGTAGCCAACTTAGATGAGAAAAAGGTTTACATATACAGATATGCCTTCATTTTTATTTCTCACATCCATTTCTTTCCAGCACAGATCAAATCTGCTAAATCTGTTTGTGCTCTATATGTTACTGTATTTTATTCTCATTGCTATAACTTCACAAGTTAAACAAGAGTTCTAAAATCTTCTTTGAGTCATCAGAAAAAGGTTTTGTATATGAATACTGACAAAAACCAGATGATTCAAAACACACATTCTGGCTATTCAAAGAATCATTAATAATATATATATACTTCTATTCCAGTGGAGGCCTGCAAATGCTATACACTAAGAATACAAAAGAGAAAAGGCTTAGTTTGAGATCTTGATGATCCTAATGCTACTTAATCAGTGTTTAGTATTTGTCAAAATATTCCATTTATTTTTGCTGGTCAGTATCAGATGTTCAGTTTCTTAGAAGATATGAAATTGTGGTCTGAACAACATAGCAAGCCCTAAAGTAATTTTCAGGTAACTTGAAACAAGAAACAAAAAACAGAACTTTCAAAATTAAGGTATATAAATCTCTAAATGAAGCATTGTAGGGCTTAACATCTCTGGGGGATGGACCCAATTCCCAAGCTAAACTGTGTGTATACAAAGCTATCCTTAGCAAAGGAATTCTAAAGAAGAAAATCAGACTGTGCATCTTCTGACCTTTCCCTCATCCCTATCCATTTTAAAAGTGGTACTAAGTCTCCTCAGATAGATTCTGGTGCAGATGAGAAAGAGTAATCAATGTCCCAGCTGCAAGAGATTCTTCTGAGGTTAATCTTAACAGTATTGAAAAGCACATGGGACAGTTGCTATTCACTCTTTTCTAAGGAAGGAGTCCCCTATTTTTGCATTGTCTTAGAAAAGAAAAATCTGTGGTCAGTTGCAATATCATTTCTTTGTCTTCTAACTGTGGAACTTGATTAGGCACAGGTAGAATCAAGCCAGCCAGAAAACACACAAGCAAAACAGTAAGGCAATTGCGATCTCAGTGCTTGAATAATTTGTGGCAAATAATAAAAGATCTTATCACCTTTCTTTTTTTTACTGTCACCATTGTCTTTTCTCAATTTTTGAATTCATCTTTCAAGATTTTAATAAAGAATTGAAAGCATGCAAGTTCATAAGTGCTTAAATTATTCTTCTGAACTCCAGATTTTGCTACAGATAGCTCATTACTAAGACAGGATTACAAATATCAATGTATTACACATCATAGATTATATTGTTTTTTGAACGTTAATAGTTTCTTGTGCTTTGTGAATAGATTTTGCCAAGAGAAAGGTACAGAAAACCCAGGCAGACACATGTCTGTGATGAGAGGCATTTAGCATGAGCACAATTCCAACCCTGTCCTTTAAAAGTGGAAAGTATTGTCCTACTCATCAGGGGCACTTGGCTGTGAAGTCAAAGGGGGGAATATTTCATTACTATCAGCAAACAGAAACCTAGCAAAGAGTATTTGTGTCAGTTAGATGCCAATGAAAGTAAGCCTCTTTGAGTAGAGAGGATCGATTTAATTTTTTACCCTTTTCCAGATTTTTACTATGACAGAATGACATATTCCTCATTCAGCCACTCAACCAAAAGAATGACTGACAGGCCAGTGAAGGTCAAATAGTTACCAGACGGATGATGCAGTTTCAGACAAACTCAACATCCTTTATCCAAAATGGCTGTATCAAACATTTGGCTCTGAAAAAGCTATGGGCTGCCTCTCCACAAACAAGCTTTCTGTCCCCTAAAACTGCTGCTTAAAAAGAACTTTCCAGGACACTATTTCAGTTTTCTAGGATAGCCTGCCCTTTTCTCTATGAGCAGTTGAATTATCTTTCAAATTTCTCTCTGCTTGGCTGGAGTTTCTTCTTCCTGGGTGCTGGTTCATGTTTCCATCAGTATCAGTCTGTGCTGGAGAGCTAGCTTTTCCCTTACCATGGATGAACAAATGCCTTCCCCCAATGAAATCTGGAAACATACATGGTCTTGCGAACATAGTCATCAGGGCCCTCTGCAGGAGGTGCAAACGTTCATGTAAAACAAAATCTCCAAAGTGCTGGTGAGTTCTTCAGTTTGGAGTTCAATTAGCAGGTCAGAAAAGAGTATTTCTCTGAGCTCTGATTCCTCAGTCCTCATGTTTTGCAATATAGCTGTACGGCTTCAAGACCTACACTGAAGGAAGAAGACAAGAGGATTTTGCCAAATACAGCTAGGGTGTAAAATGTGACAAAGGTTAATAGACAGTTGAGTCTAGCAGGCCTTGATATTTTGGGACTTATAAATTCCAGGTATTATTAGCTAAAGTTAGTGGATCGTTAAAGTTTTATTTCTGTTGTCTTGAAAAATCAGCACTCGCCTTAGGCAGCCTGCTTTAGAGTAAATCCCACTTAGCTATTTGTCACTTAGGACCCTCTCCAGCCTCCAATTCTTCTACTGGTATCTTTGAAAATATGTCATCTATTTTTACCTTTCTTCTACTTCTGATTTTTCTACTTTGGAAATGTGAAGAATTAGTGTAATCTTTATAAATCGTCTTCAGGTTATAGGACAGCTATGGGTAATAGCATATTTTGTATTTCATTAAAGTGCTTGCATATTAATTTATCCAAACCTTTGTTTTGTTTTTCAGAAATAGTATAAGACTTTCAATTGTTGGGCCAGGGAAATAGCTCAGCAATCTAAGCACCTGCCTGGCAAGCAACAAGGACCTGGGGTTCAATCCTTGGTATGGCATGCCGTGCCAACCATTTCCATGATGGCCACCAAAACCAGGCCTGAGGGCACACACTTGTAATCCTAGCATTGGGGAGGTTGAGATAGGAGGATCACTACACGTCTGAGCAGCGTAGAGTGACCCTGTAACAAATAAATAATTTTTTAAAAAAGAATTGCAGTTGTTTATGAGGAAAAAGAATTTCTGAATAATTATATTATGTGTACAGCAACATCTTTATGTTAGTGATAAACCAACAATATGGGAACAGCCTCATACCTTCTTACTGGCTCTGCTTTCAAGTCTATTTCCATATTCCTATTGAAGAAGTCTTTCTTCCCATGAGTTGTTTTGAACTCTACTTATACTCAACCTTAAGCATCAGAAAATGGCTTCCACTGAAAAATAGACTCAAGAAGATAAAGTGCTGCTGTTAGAGAGTGCCATCAATGTAATCAATTCTCTCATTAGTCATTCTAATGTGTAACAAAAATATTACTGCATTTAGTAACTGTCTGTTACTTTTCCCACATTGCTGGGACAAAATACCTGACACTCAAACTTAAAGAAGGGAAGGTTTATTTAGCCCACAGTTAGTGGAGGTTTCAGTCCATGTTCAGCTGGCTCCAAAGCAGCATAGCACATGACAGAGGGCAGCAGTTCATGGTGGCACAGAGTAGCGAAGAGCAAAGGGAGGAGCAGCAGCTGTGGCAGCTAGCAAGACTCTCTCCCTTCCCTCCATTATATGCAGATTATCCACCCCAAGGACACCTATAATCCCCACATTGGATCATGAGTTAATCACAAACTCTAGAATCTGCCCCAATGACTACATCAGGCTTTGGGGGAACCACTAGACACAAACCATAACAGTAACCAAGCTCAGAAAGTATGAAAAGGTCTGTTTTACATGAAGTTAGAATGAGTGAAATCACCTTGAAGATAAAGAAATACCAGTTTTGAAGGGAGGCAATGGCATCTGTAATTTTGGATCTTGCTGGTCATGGTGCACATCACAACAAACCTGGGACACCACTGCTGCTGCAGCTGCAGCTGCAGAGCCAGGGAAACTGTTCTACTTTCATTATAGGTGAACCTGACATACAAGGGACAAGTAGAGACAGGATTTGCTTTTGTGTGTGCCATTTTCTAGCAGTAAAAGTTTAAACAAATTGCTTAATCACCCTGAGGTTGACTTCCTTTTTATTGCAAATACTATTTTATTCAACCCTCTCAACAAAGCTTTAGGAGCAGATTAATAACACACTTTATACAGGCTAAAGTTTTAGATTAAAAAAATAGGTTCCCTATTGTTAAACACCAAGTAAGTTGCAGCATTCAAATTTGCGTTCACATTTGTTTTTATTCTTGACTAAGCATCCAAGTCTTTAAACTAACCACTGGATGTTCACAGTACCTCTAATCATTCCTTCTAGTTTGAGATGTCCTAAACTTTCAAAGGAACCATCAGGCCTAATCTGGTGTTTGGACTCTCATTTTCCACTTTTAAAATGAAAGGAAGAAAACCTTATGCAAACTGGAAAATTCAATGGAATCATACATATATAGAATGTAGTGTTTGATAACTGTGTGGTGGTACCAAACTTTTATTTTCTCTCAGTAGACTCTCCTTTTCCTCAAAGAGGAAAACAGTAAGGTAGATAAGGAGCAGCACTATCCTTTGTGTAGGCAAATACTCTTTTTGTAGATTTTCAATACTCTGACCTTGAGTCTTCTACCAATTGACTAAAATCATGGACTACAGAATTACTCAATCCCTTAAACTACGATGCGAAATATCTTAGATGTAAAAATTCTAGGAGATGTATATTACTCCAGGTAAAATTATTGCAAAATAACTTTTGGCATAAAATAAAAGGAATTTTAAAACAGGGGCTTGATTGTCAGAAAGCCATCAGTGCATTATCCACAAGCAGAAACAAAAGAAAAGAATGGCCTGATGTTCTAAAATATCTGAGCTTCATTTGTCCATGAGAATTCCCAGTTCTTGAAATAGGTGGCTGCTTTTTTTCTTTGACTTTGCTTCTGTTCAGTTCTTCCCTTCTTTTTGAAAATTATCTCATCCCATCTGCCAAAGCAAATTACCATTGGTTTTCATTGAAATATTTTTAAATTATTATTATTGTTATTTTATATCTTTGGTATAGGGTCTTACTATGCAGCTTGGACTTGTAGTGATATTCCTATTTTCAGTCTCCCCAGTGCTGGTATTACAAGCATGTGCCACTGCAGCCATCTCAGTGGCCAGCTCAGTGTGCCCTGGAACAGGTCCAGCATGGCATGTGATGCCCAGGATCTAACCCCGATCCCTGCGCTTGCTTAAGCAGGCACTTAGTCCTTTGCACTATCTAGCCAGCCCTTCCATTGAACTATTTATACAATTATCCATATTGCCTAACTCCATCTTTCACATTTCGTGGGTATAGTTTATAAGGTAAATGATATCCAATATAAATGTGTAAATGGTGGCTTTTGTCCAATATGACCTTGCTCATATAATTAATTGATCCAGGAATTTACATTTGACCCAAGAGAGACAGCCTATTATCTCTACCCTCTGAACCCATTAATGTGATATTCAAACTTCCTGTCCTTCCTGGGGTTTGAATATCCAATATTTGCTTGGATACTCTGAGGAGTCCTTGTACATCTCTGATAAATTTTCTTGCTATAAAAGGCAGCATGATTCAGTAATTCAAACTGAGTAAAATGATGAAAAATCTTGAGTGATTAAAACCAGTCTAATTGCATATGAACACTCTCACTTAAACCTGACAAAGGGAACCTGCTCCATCTTTAAAGACCCAGAACATTTTGATTACAGATGTAGATGAGATTTGAATATCACACACAAAATCTTAATTCCATTGCAGGTAGTTGTAGTGACCTTGGACAAAGTATTGAATTTCAGTGTCTTTATTTCTTCCTCTGTGGAATCTAATAGCAATAATACTTTATATGGCTATTGAAAGGATTAGAGGAATTGAACAGGGCCTAGTAAACTCCTGATAGGTCAGTTGTTACTATTAGTCTGAAAAGATATCTGGCATTTCCTCCACTCATTCTCTAAACTGCCATTTAATATGATTCCTTTTCCCTTTGAGCTATTATTCTCCCATGAACTCTCCTCCATTAGAGTTCTTATTACATTCCTTTAGAGATATTTACTTACATCCCCATCTCCTTGTTCCTGTTGTTGACCTTATGAGCAGCAAGGTCCCTGTCTAATTCAATTTGCACCCCCAATTTGTGCCAAATGATACTGCCCAATAAATACTTTGGAAAAAATAATAGAAGCACTAAAAATACTGTGCACATATCACAACTTTCCATTTTAAATTGCAGCCTTTTTTTTCACTATCTCTTCATCAGTCCAAACATTTCTCCATTTTTCTATTTACTCATGCACTTATTGACAAATATGTTGATAGAAAACCACAGTGTGGTATGTTCTGTGAAAATGTGAAATGAATAACAATCTCTGTGCTCTGAAGCAGTTTTCAATCCAAGAGGGGATAAAACAGCTACCCAAATTGCTGTAATATAAAGTGGAAGGTGATGGGTTTTATAATAGAAGCACTAGGAAATTGCCATAAGATCCAGAGATGTAGAGATCATTTGAGGCTGCAAAGCTTGAAAAGACTTCAAAGAGGAAGTGCATGTGAGGTTGTTCTTAGAGAAATGAGTGTGCTTTCAATAGACTGAGAAAATATTTCCCCAAATGGGAAAGGTCTACAGGTTAATGAATTTCTGCTAAGTATCACTGTTGCTGACAGTTCCTGTCTGTCAAATGGACTTTGAGAAATGCAACAACAGTCTTTGGCTTGGGTTTGATAAAGGTAGAGGTCAGGCAGAGAGATCTTTGTTTGCTTCAGTTCTACTCTTCCCGTGAGCCACTTTAGCACTACCTAAATCTCTCTGCAGATTGAACAAATCAGTCTGTTTTAGTTTCACTTGGAAAAGAAATCAATATTGAAAAAATAATTTTCACATCCATTATGAACAAAAATGATGCAACTGACATTCTCTTTGAGTTGTTTCCTCAATATTGGCTGTAGTTCTTTGCAAGAAAAAATCATTACCTTTCCTAGGAATAACATCACCCAACATATATTTATTGAGTGCCTACTATGTACCAGACATCACGCTCTCATTGGATTACATGGGGGGGTGGTCAGGAGGATTTGATTGATACATGATTTATGGACAGTGAAATGAACAGTTCTAAAGAGGGTGGTTTCATAAGTTTTGACAAATGTCTGTTTCCATGTATTCCATGCCTCTCTCAGGAAATAAAATTTTCCATCATCTTCAGAAAGTTTTCCTTCCATGTCAATCTTCATCTTTCCTCAAGATCAGCTGCTGAACAACTTCTCTTTCCACATGTTCATTTTGCTTATTCTCCTACTTCTTTCAAGTGGAATCATATTTTATCCTTTAGTACCATATTTTTCATAAGCTACACAATTTTTGAAAGTCCTCTATTTTGTTTCATATGTCAGTAATACCATCTTTTTATTGTAATTTTCATTTATTTTTCAAGAGTAAAAACAAAAGCAAGAAAAACAAAAAAAAACAGAGAAACAGGGTAATACACAGCAATGCATGTGTTAATAGTTGCATAATTTTCTCTTCTGAGAGAGTATGATGCATTTTAGTCTATTTTTTATATATTTAGGTAGTTCATAATTTTTAGCTTTTAATGATTCAAGCTGCCATATGCAATTTTGAACAAGACTTTTAGTGGCCTGCGGTATAATTTCTTCTAGAAAACACATACATGTTTATTTGGTGTTTCTTCATTTGTGAAGTGTTTGTTAAGCTCTTTCATACATTTTTAAATACATATTTAAAATATATTTTATGTTAAATTTGCTACAGTGTTTATATATATTATGAACAAGCACTTTGAGCAAGACATATATTGTACATCTCTGTTCTCAGTCTGTGGTTATATGGCTTGTCTTTTCTTAAAGTTTCTTGTTTCTTTTCTTTCTTTCTTTTTTTCTTTTTCTTTCTTTCTTTTCTTTTTTTTGTAGAACTAGGGATTTAATTCAGGCCTAGTTCTACTGAGCTATCTCCCCGGTCCCTTAAAGTTTCTTCATGAACAATAGTTTTTAATGTTGATAAAACAATGAATGTCTAGCTGCAGCTAATGCTTTCTATGTACTGGGAAATAATTAGCAAACGTGTGCTCTCCGAGTTTCCTTACCATGAGAAAGTCCATGGTCCAAACTGTTCCCCTTCTGTACATCTCCCGGGAGTTAAAGACATAATTTTAGCATGACACATGCACACCTATGTTTATAGTACCACAACTCGTAATCGCCAAATCCTGGAAGCAGCCTGTAGCAATAGAGAAATGGATAAAGGAAATCTGATGTTTATACCAAAAGGAGCACCACTCTGCTATGCAGAAGGATGAATTTGAATTATCTGTAGGAAAATGGACGCATCTTGAGATCATAATGCTAAATGAATAAATTAGAGACAGAAAATTATCACATGGTTTCTTTTATATGAAAAGCCCAAAGTATAAACAAATTAAAAAGCAAGGTATGGCTGGTGAGATAGTTTGGCAGACTAAGCACCTGCCTGGAAAGCATGAGGACCCAGTTTCGATCCCCACTATCGCATTCCCTGCTTGCCCCACAACCCAGGGCGCAAAGTCTGTCCCTGAAAACAGGCGCGGTGGCATACAACTGTAATCCCAATGCTGAGGAGGCTGAAACAGGAGGATCACTACAAGTCTGAGCTGTGTGGGGAGACCCTATACAAATAAATAAATATGTGGAAAAATTTTTTAAATTACAAAAACAACAACAAAAAAATAAAAGACAGATAATAGGAAGCATGGAGATAGGACTTTTGCAAGAGAGATGAGGATAAAGAGATGCAGGTATGTGCAGAAGAATTGAGATGTGCTGCTCATACACCAATTCCCCATGATGAACATGCTCATCATGTACTGCAGATAGATGCTAAGGGAAATTTTAAAGCCTTAGGATTCTGAGCCATCCAGAGTGCTTTGCAGGTTTGAGATAAAGGACAATGTTTCTCTGTCTCTGTCTCTCTCACTGCATCACTCTGACTGTCTGTCTCTCTCTGTCTCTGTGTCTATGTCTGTGTCTCTGTCTCTGTCTCTCTCTGTTTCTCTCTGTCTCTCCTCTCTGTCTCTCATCTGTCTGTCTGTCTGTCTCTCTCTATCTTTTTCTCACATAGCTGTACAGTTTTACCAGAATCTACTTTTTTTGTTGTTGTTTTACTTTACATAGACATTTTGCAATTAAATGGCAAGTAATAGTGGATTTGTTGCTAGGTTGTCCATTCTGTTCCATTAATATTTGTTTATGTAAAACCATATTACCTAGATTAATATCGACTTACATTTGAGCCACAAATCAGGTATCATAAATCCTCCAAATGTGTTCTTTCTGTAGATTACTTTGGCCACATTAGGTTATTTGCATTTTCTTATTAGCTTTAACTAGGTAAACCTTTTCATTTTCTGCTAGGTTTCTGCTGTGCTTTTTTTGGGGGGGGGGCAGAGAGGAATAGCCTAGATTCCATAAAAATGGAATATAGAGAATCTTAAGTACCTATTTTTTCTCATTTTTAAAATACAACTACAATAGAATTTTATAAATCAAATTTGAATTTCAATTCATTAAATTCATTTGTTATCTACAGTAATGTTTGCTGTAATTAGGATTTCCTACATATTGCTAATTGTGAGTACAGTACTATCTCATCTTTACTCAAATCTGTTCGATTCTGTTTATGTTTGCATTTTCTTGAACATTCCAAGGATTTTAGAAAAATGGAAAATAGTACTGAGACTGAACTACTTTCGTATTTTGATCTTAAGTTCAAAGCACCCAGCCCTGTGGTGTTAAACGTGAAGTTAACTTTAGGTTTTACACAGATGCCCTTTATCAAGTTGAAGACACTCTTTTCCACTCCTTGTTTTATAATATTTTTTAAAATCATGAATGTTGGATTTTTTTTCAAGTGCATCTCTGCATCTTTTAAGATGACCATGTCATTTCCTACTTTTTTGATATAATGAACAAGATTGGCATGCTTTTAAATGTGATCAAGTCTTGAGTTAGTATGAGTTTCAATCTCATTTGGTCATTACGTATTACCTTTATCAAATATTACTTGTTACAATTTTATGACACATGTTTAGTAATTTTAGTACAGATTTAGAAGGGGTATAAGTCTGTAGTTTCCTTTTCTTATAATTTTCTTACCTGACTTTATCATCAGGGTTATATTAACCACATAAAAGAAATTGAAGACAATTTTTTCCTCTTACTTCTGAAAATGTTTGAATTATTTATATTACCTTAGTTCTAAGATATTTATCCTTTAGTAGTTCCTATTGCATTTTGAACTCAACACTATATAAGTCTATATGTATAATCAGAGGCCATATTTCTTAAATCTATAATTTCTATCTGGTTCTTTATACATGATCTGTAATACTTTATTGAGCTATTCCTTTTGTTCCTGTGTTGTTTACTTTTTCTTTCAAATCTTAAATATAATTGTGATGGATGCTTTTGAAATCTTAGTATGTCTGACATTCATAATATTTTGTTGTTGTTTCTCTTCTTTGATTTGTTTCTGGCTCACTCCACAGTACCCCTTTCAGTATAAATTATATATCCTTGGAATTTCACATGTGTAGAGTGTCTGACCAGACTAGGGCATTATGTTTTTTATCTTATTAAGTATTTCAACTTTATTGTTTTTCTTTGAAGAGTGGTAAGTTTCATTCAGGCAGAAAATTAGATTAATTGTAGATCACCTTTCTTCTTTGTAGATTTTTTAATAGGGTGAGCTTGAGTAGATTTTACTCTGGGATCTGTTAAGCTCTGCTCCCAAGGTTTGTTTTTCTGGAGTCTGCACTGAATATTTTAGTTATTTAGTAATTTTCTTTTACTCTGGGTATCACAGCTCAAAATCTCCTGGTCCTGTGTAAACTCCAGGAATTGCTTTGGTCACAGCTACCCACAGTAATTCTTTCCCTTGATAGTTGCTTTTGCCTCATTTATAGAGGCTTATCTTATCCTGCACATACTCTGATTAGCATTTTATCAAAGACTAAAATAGGCACTATGGAGATTTTCAGTGCTCTTTCATTCTTGATACCATGCCTTGCAAATTTCTGCTACTTTCATAGCCTAATACTCTGATATTTGTTCTTCACTTTGCAAGATCATCATACTGTGTTTGAACTTCTTGCTTGTTGTCTGGAAAATACATCTAGACAAAAACACCAAGCAGTTATGATGTTTAATTTCTTTGTTTAATTTCTTCTGAGAGTATAGTTTTGTACTGTCTCTTATCCTGCATTTGAGCCGGCATGTTTCTGACTTCTTGCTCAGCTATACAGGTGGGAATGCGAATCTGGCACCATTATGGCTAGAAGCAAAAGTCTACATTTGATTTTAAAATTAAATTAGTTG
>NDGM010965307.1:0-10150 GCA_002564305.1 Octomys mimax
GTGGCAGGGCTCAGGTGCCTTGGGGTGGCAGGGCTCAGGTGCCTTGGGGTGGCAGGGCTCAGGCTGGGGTTGGCAGGGCTCAGGCACTTTGGTGTGGCAGGGCTCCTTGGTTTTGGGGGCACATGGCTCCTGGGGTGGAGGCTGGCAAGGCTGCTTCGTCTGGTGCTGGTGAACCTGAGGAGGTGCGTCGCAGGGCTGCTTCTGCTGGTGGGAACTCATGCTTCCACAGAGGTTAGGCCTAGGGGCAAATAAACTGACTGATTTAAAGAAACAGAAAAGAAATCAAGTTTAATGTCAAACAGACTTCATTGCAGGCCGAGAAGGGAGAACCTCTCTCCACTCTTACTAATGCTCTATGTTTGAAATAAAATATGCTGTGGTAATTCCTGGGCCTTTTCAAGAGGAGGAGCTTGAAAGCTTATTGTTCTGCCCCAATTCAGAAAGTGACTTTGCTTTGCTCACTTTTTTTCCCTGACATGTTCTATTCCTCACTGAAAAATGACCCCAAAATGCTGCCTTCTGTTGGGCATGCAAAGTTACACACCAGGTCTTTTGGACAGAGACGTCACAGAAATGGCTGCAATCCATCCACTCGTGGCTCCACATAAGATGCTCTGTCATTTACAGGATGGCTCTCTGGTATTCCAAGCCCCTGGTCTCTGCTCACCTAGTCTTCTCTAAAATGTTTTCTTTCCCATTCTGCTTGGCAAGCATTGCTCCCCTGTAGCTGGTGTAATATACCACCACTAAGCTGCTCTGCTTGAGCACTCTCCCCCAGCAGCCCAGCCCTTCCCCGACCTTCTCTCCTCACAGCTAGTTACCTCTCATCCACTTACAGACATGCATTATCTTCCCTGCTAGGTGCTCAGTTTGGTGACCTCCATATTGGCTTGAATTATCTAAAGTGCCTCGCACACCGACGTAAATGCACACAGTGAACACCTAGTAGAGCTTCCCCTAACGAATTAACATTTCCGTAGAGTCATGCCAGAGAGAATGAAGTCTCACTAACAGTACTATAGACCTGAACTTGCCTTGTCAGCTAGGAATTGTGAGCATTTTAGGGACCTCTCTTCTTCCTAGATCCCCATCTCCATGACTGTCTACCAAGTGGCCAACTTAACTGTGTCTAAATACTCTTCAGGCCATGAACTCTGCTTTTAAAAAAGCTATTCTCATATTCTCTACCCTTAGTCTATACCCTGTGTCAACCTTCTAATGCACATTCACCTTATTCAAGTTCCAATTGTAAAAGAATAATCAAGAATCCCAAACCATTAGCAATCAGAGACGCACCTGGTTCCTGGAGAGGACTGGATCTGCAGAGTCCCTTGTGTCTGTTGTGAATGGGATGCCCAGCTGGCTTTTATAAGATGAACATCTCAAGGAAATAGACTCGCCCCAGCTGCTCTGTTTTCATTATTGTTAAACATGACTCACCCTACTCCCCTCATCACCCTTTGACTCAGCTTTCATGATGAAAACACTCACCTGATATAATGGCACTGGCAGTCTGACAATGATGTCACCACTGCCACCTTCCCCCTCAGACCCAGGTGTCCTGCTTGTGTTGGGGGAGGGATGAGCAACAGGCTTTTGGTTGATTTAATGGGTTAGCCCTGGAAGAGGCACGAGTCCTGTGATGACCCTGGCACCTGCTGTCTTTTCCATGCAGGTGGTTGCTTCTGTGTTCCATGGGAGCAAATACTTGGGCACATGAACAAGAGGCAAAAAGCAGAAGAGAAGAGGAGCTGGTGGGCACCACTGCCTGCCCAACTTAGGAAGGAACATGCTAGAAGGGTTAAATTCATTGATGACAGATTCTTCAGGCTCAAGACCTTTATATCTATTTCTCACATTATTTTCTCAACTCCACTGAACTACACATAGTCAAAATTATTTACTTCAACCCCACCCCTCCCTAACTGGTTTGCTAATCTGGGAAAACCTGCTTTGCTTTCACCAGCCACACCTTTACCCCTCTCCTGCTTCGGAAGTTTGCAAAAGCTAGTTCCCTTTTGGGGTAACCTTTTCCCTCTACTCTACTCAGCCAGGTGGTCATAGCCTTTTCCTGTTGCTAACCAAACTGTATCCTGCCTCCACCCGAGAACCTGAAAGCCTTTTCTAACTACCTCCACTCCAAACCCAGCCGTGGAGTCCCTCCACTACCTCTGCCCACTTCCACCTCTAGTCCCAATACCTGGAAACCCTGCTGACCACAATGTTTTCCTCCCTGTTCTAATTTTGTGATCTTTTCAGGATCACAGCTGTGCATGCTCAAGCCAGCATTGTTCACAGTATCATTTCTTTCTTCTTTATTAAACAAATTCTAGAGAAGTGTCTATATAATATGTGTTGGTCATGTTAGTCATTTGGGCAGTGTGCTGAGGGCATGCCTCACTCCTTCTAACAGATGATCTCCCTTAAATAAGAGGGTAAAGAAAAGGCCTACTGGCTCTCTGAGAACCTGAAGTCCTCACATCTCAAGGATAATTGGAGATTTCAAGCCAGGAGAGGTGATACAACCCACCCAAGTTCAAAAAGCAAAACTCAAAAGGAAAAGAACATGACACAGGAAGTGAAAATGATCCAGGCTGATAAATGATGAAAGATGACCTCCTGCTGTGCCTCTGTATCCACTCACAGTTCTGGGGAAGTTTTGGTAAGTGGGGAGACAGAAAGAGCCCTGTCTGCTTGGGCCTTTAACTGCAGCAAAGATGAATCTGAAGTATTTCTAGTTCTTCTAAAAATAAGAAGGAGGTGAATCATCATTGGTGGAAACAAGGGACACATTTAGCTCAACATCAACTCAATGATGAGTTGGGCCAAAGTCTCAAGGAGAAAGGAAAAGGCCAATGTGATAAAATGTCTGCGTGAATTCAGTTGGTTTCACTCAGAAGAGGTCTCCGTGTAGCATTGTGACAAGGCCCAGGTACTCTAACTACTGAGATCATTGATGATGCCCCTGGGTACTACCCAACATCTACCCTCCCTCCATGGTGGTCAGCCTCTGCAGATTATACCTGCCATGAGACTTTTCTTTCTAAGGTCATAAGATCCAGGGTTCCTGAGTCCTAAGACCAGCAGTTTCCTCTAAACAATATAACACGAACTGAGGTGCAATGAATCAGAGGTGCATTCCAAGCACAATCTGTTACTAGGTGTGGCCCAATTACCTTAAAACTCAGGTGTGTGGATGGCTTCTCTCTTTCATCCCAACCCCTCACTCCCCTCTCCAAATGTAGAACTAGGTGTTCATGGAACCCCTGCTGACTTCATACCTGGATCATGTCTTGTGAATTTGGGTCCAGGCAGCTTCCCACTGCATCCCAATCGCCACTGGATCATATCCACCCTCACGCAGGGTCTGCTGTGTAATAGCTGCTCAATAGTAGGTGACTATCCACTGCCTGACTGGCTAAACATCCTTATGTGTGAAGAGAGGCTGGGCTACTGCCTTGACAACTGCTTTCTTGTGAGGGAAACATTCCCTTCTCTTGTAATGGGGCTTTGGTATGAGCTGAGAAGGTGTTTGAAGGCCTAGAAAAGGTCACAGACACATTTTCCTTGTTCCTCTATTTCATTATGGGGCAGGATAATGACACATCTTGCTCTGGGCTGGTGTCACCACCACCACCACCACCACCACCACCACCACCACCACCACCACCACACCAGAGCCCCAAGGTGGTTGCTGGTCTTCAGGAGTAGCCTCCTCTAGGCAGGCTCAGGTCTCTCTCTTCACTTAGCCTCTCTGAAGCTGCACTGCCACATCCTATCCTGAGTCTGCAGCAACCTCACAGCTATCTGCATATGGGGAGGCTCTTCTGTCAGCACCATCCCGGGCTTTCTTCACTCCACCCAACACTGCCCTGGCTTGCAGGCTCTGACACTCTCCTTTGGAAGAACACAGTTTTTCCTGTTTATTGAAAACTCTCTGGATGGTTTCTATTAAGGCTCTTTCTCCTCCCCAGCATGGTTAGATTAGCTGCTAAATAAAGCCTTCCTGAAAGGGGACCAAGTTAACTTCAGACAGGAAGTACATCTTCCAGGATTCTCAGCCTTGACGGGAGCCCTGTTCGGAACTCAGAATGCTGCTGTTTTTCCTACACTGAAAAGTGCTCATTTTATCCCATTACCTGGACCCTCTGCTCAGGCTGTGAAATACCTGCAGTCACCTTTGTTGGCAAAGCAGGAAAAAATAATGGCTCTAAACCTATTCCGTACCCTGTGGTCTGCCTTTTTGCATTATCTGTTACTCCTTCCTCCACACTTCCTCAAGGCTCAGACTTTCGTAGGTCCACAGAACTGGAGTTCCCTCCATGTACTTATAGGAGTATATATTTAAAGCAGAGTGACATTTAGAAGCATGTCATCTTAAGACAGTTTAACATCACCCTGTCCTCTGATTATGTAGAGGAGTCAGGGAGGGCAGAGTGTTGCTTGTTCAATTCAAGTCATCAATTCTTAAAAAGTCTCCCTAACACACATAGTGCCCCAGCAAGAAAAGAAGGAAGAAATGCTAGATCCTGGGCATTAGGATGCTGTAGAACACTTTGCCACACAGGGAGGAGAAACTAAGTTTCCAAATATGGGTGCAGAAAAGAGAGGGCATGAACTGTGGCACCACAGAACTCTACTCAACACCCAACATTTCACCCTAGAGGGAGGGAAGAGACAAGTCAGGAGAAAAGACTTATTCCAGGCTCTACTGGTTGGTTGCTTGGGAGAACAATCAAACTAAAACCAGAGTTACCTGCTTCTTTCTCCACTCCACCATCTCCCTAGGAATAGACCTTTCCTCACCCTTTAGCTTTTAAGACCAAGATCCAGTGGTATGAGTCTGACACCTTTAAGAATCTCAGTGTATCTTATCTGTACTTTGGAATGAAAATATTTGTTCTCAGATCTTTTATTAAACAAGGTAACACATGCAAAACACCTTCCAAAGTGACTACAACATAGTGGATGGACAACAGATGTCGAGCACATCTGTTCTCATTCTGGTTAGGACCACATCTATTATTAGAAGCTCACCTCCAGTGACTCAGAAAATTCCATCATTGTCTTCATTTTGAAGTACTCAGTCACCTATTCACTTAATGCATACTTCGTGAATGACACTCAAATGTCAAGTATAAAGTTCCAACAGTATTAAAGGGCAGCAAATAAATAAATATGCAAAATGTTCTATGGGACTCTAGGACCCACTCCCTATCAGTGAGAAGCATTCCCCCAGCGACTTAAGCAAAGAAATGACTTTGAATCTTGCCAAAGCCAAATTCTGCCTCTTAATGGAATAGACATAGGTAGGGGAAGGCCCTGTGGATCTGTATTTCTAAAATGTGCATCTTGTGGTTTTCATGATCAACCAAGTTGGGAAATATCAGTTTCCAAACACAACAGCTTTTCAACTTCGATAGTATTTGACATCATCTTTGTAAAAGAAATTTGACAGAAAATAAAATATTTGACAGCATCTTTTAAAGAAGTCTATCTGAGCTCTATTACAGTTTTATTTAATGAAAAAATAATTAATCCTTCAGATAAAACTAGGGTTGGAAATCACTACTGGAACAGAAGTATCAGCTTCTAGTACCTGAGCCTGTCAAGAGAGTCCCAGTCCGTGAACCATTCCAGGTGAAAAGAGGCACAAGGGGATGCTAAGGTGCCAGGGCAGAATCTGCTATTAATGCAATTAGATGCTGATGAATGTAGGTGTTTGGCCTGAGGGTACTGGGAGCTCTGTGAAGCAATTAAGTCCCATCAAAGAAAGACTAACTACTTCCACACACCCTTGTAACTCACTCTCCCTCCAGAAAGACATCAAAGGACAAGCTTAGGCTGGTTTGGCAGGGCTCATCCTAGATCCAGTACTCTGGAGCCAGGAGATGACTGTTGGTCACCTTTCTGAACACCATTAAATACAAACGATGAATGGTGAATTAAAGTCCCAAGCTTCCTACCCTCAAGGAACCTCTGGTGAGCCCAGATACTGATGTTTAGTGTCCCAAAGTACTAAAGAAAAAAAAATACTTTTTTGGCTATTGAAAAAGAAAATCTTTTCTTCTGTTCTCTTAGACTGCATGATGGGATTCTACAAAGTTAACTGACAAAAGAGATTGATAGGAGAGAAGCCATGTAAATTTTATTTATATCAATATTTACATATACAGAAGCTTCACAGAGAAGCGAAAATGGAGGGAAGTGATAAGATTCAGAAACAAAAATTAAAATCTTAAAATTTATACAAAATCACAGAAGACCCCCAAATAGTCAAAGCCATGTTAAATGAAAACAGCAAAGATGACTGCAAAACACTACCTGACTTCAAAATATATTA
Source organism: Octomys mimax (assembly GCA_002564305.1). NCBI lineage: Eukaryota > Metazoa > Chordata > Mammalia > Rodentia > Octodontidae > Octomys > Octomys mimax. Next base: position 6,344 of record NDGM010965307.1, read on the forward strand.
TAAAGCTATAGTAACCAAAGCAGCATGGGGCCTGTATGAAGACAGGCACAAACTAGTTGAGCAAAATAGGAAGCCTAAGCATAGGTCCATGCACTTACATCTAATTTAGTTTGTATAAAAGTACCAAAGCATAAAATGGCATTTGTACCATTGAAAAGAACAGATTTTTTCATAGATCCTTGGTCTTTGATATTAGGAAAATTGAAAATCACATTAGAAGGATGAATTAAAACCTAGAAGAAAGCAGAGGAGAAATGTTCCATGACATTGTTTTGGGCAATGATATGTTGTATCTGACCCAGGCTCAAATGAAAAAGAAAAAATGAACTAGGGATGTAGTGAGTCATAGAGTCCTCGCCTGGGGTTCAGCCTCTAGTACTGAAAAAATATAGTTGATGCCACAAAACCAGTGAGTAGTAGTATGTTGGTTACCATATAATTGGGGAGGGGAAGGTGAGGAGATGTTGGTCAAAGAATATATAATAACAGTTCCATAAGAAAAATGTATGTCAAGAATAAGCAAATACTATGGAGACAGAAAGTAGATTATTGGGATGGAAGTTAGAACACTTGAGGTGGAGGAAAAGTGGTGATAATTGCTAATTACTATGGATTTCTTTTCTAGGTAATGAAAATGTTCCAAAATTGGTTGTGGTGAAGAAGGCACAACTCCATGAACATGCTAACACCATTAGACTGTATGCTTTAAATGGATGGATTATATGGTCCATGAATTATATCTTCAGCTATTTTTTTAAAAGGGAAAACAAAGCACAAAACAAGGGCAGAGCATTTGGAATTGAAGGAATAATAAATTGTGGGAAGTGATAATAAATCTAAGGGGAGCCAGGGAGGGTGTAAGTGTTTCTTTAGTGAGGACTGTGTGGATTCTTCTTGGTGCTGGGTCTCCACCTGCTGTGATGCGGGTTGCTCTCCTCACACTGGTAAGGGGGAAGAGGAGCTCACTCCACCTCACCAAGTAAGTCTATTACTTAGTATAGACTGCTTAGCATTTCACTTCTTTGGGCAGATTAGAGGAAAGCAGCTATAGCTGTTGTTCCTTCATAACAAAATAATCCCTCTACCAAAGTAGCACATTCCGGGGGGGGCAGACCCCAGTTTTCTCGGGTGCCCTCTCCTCCCCCTTGCCTGTTAGTATAATATAAAATGAACCTTTCTTTTTCAAAATAAACTAAAACACATGGTTGCAATGTCTTTTACCTGACTACCACAATCTGAACTTGTTCATGGAATCTTCCCTTATGATCTAATTATTTACTTGCCTTCTTATTTATTTATCTATCTCTATTTTGGACTTGTGTGTCCCAAGCACTTATATTTTGCTTATTAGGAAATCTCTAGCTCCATCCACATCAGAGTGGAGAGGGTGGAGTATGGAATAAGATCCCCAAAAATGCAAAAGCCCAAAAAGATGTGAGGATCCACCTAATTTTAGGACAGGAAGAAGGCATCCACCAAACCTCTCATTTTGTAAATACAGGGCTTATGGTTAAGGGACTCGCTGAAGGTCAGAACCAGGAAAAGAATCTCATTCTCTCTCTTCTCAGTACAGTACAGACTCTCCTCAGGGTGCACAATTGATTGCAGTTTATTTTAATACAGATTCCTGAGCCCAAGACTTCCCTCTGACCATCTAGGCAGTAGAGTATCTTTGAATAAGCTCAGGAAGTTACCTTCTACAGATGTAAATGACACTAGCTCCATCATTTAGTGAGCATATAACATATCCTCACAAAAATGCTGCAAATAATTGTCATTAAAAGATTGTAGTCTTTCATGTAGGAGAAAATTAATGCTATGACCCTAAGTGACTAGATATAATCCCACAGCACAGAAATGGAGAAGTTGAGATACAACTTTGTTCAGCCTGGCTACAAAACTTGTTTGACAAAGGAAATGAACATCTGGTCTGAAAAGCTTTACTGCAGGTGGCCAGACCTGGTCCATTTGCCCCTAAAGTCTTCTTGGACAGAAAAGGAGGAGTCAGAGAATTTGAGATAGCCAGGCCTATGATGCATAGACCAGGGTGGAGCAGTGTTTGCTTGTTTGTTTTCCTGGGACAGAAAGAATTTTTGAATAGGTTGGATGGTGAAGAGGAGGAGAGGTGGGAAGATAGTGACATATCTCTCCCCTACTGTAATGTTTATGGGCTTTGCAGATATATTTTCCATAGCAAAACAGAACTGTCTAATTTCATTGACTTGTTGTGGATGGAGGTTGAAGACACAGTGAGTTAGGAACTGGCAAAGTATACACAGGAGTAGTGGGAAAATATTTCAACTACTCACAATGAAAATGTGAATAGGTACTTTTTAACTGTATGTAGTTCTTTTTTTAACTTTTATTAGTACATATTTGCATACATAATGATCTCATTGACTATAGGGAATAGGTACATATGCATTGTACATTGTACATTTCAATTCTTTTTTTCTACTACAAATAAAATATTATACAGGAAAATACAAACAACTCAATATTTTTACAAACTGATCTTATCTCCCAAATAAAGACAACATTTTGACAAGTTCCTTTAAAACTTCATCTTCCAGTCATTTTGACTTATATAAAACTCATGCCACACGTAGGTTTGGCATCTATTTTCTAGATTGTTTGTAAGATTTATCAGAGTTATGTAGTGTGGTTTGTCTAGTCTCACATTTCTTTGTATGACTATATCACAATATGTTCACTCTACTAGTGATGAATGTTGAGATATTTTCAATTGGAATTACATTATGAATACACATTGTTACTATAAAAATTTTTGTAGTTATGCTTGATCAAGCACATAGATGCATTTCCATTGAGTATATACTAAAGAGTGAAATTACTGGGATGCGGATGCATATGCTTGGTTTTAGAAACCAATGTATAATGGCTCTCTAAAATGAATGTCAAGCTTTCAGTCATCAACAATTTGTTCTCATTGAATTAAGAAACAGTAGCTGTATCTACTGTCTATGCTATTTTGTGTATACAGATGCAAAATGGTCCTTCATTTATATCCCTTTGTTTTGTTTCTTTTTGTCTGAGATGGATATTCCATTGGATTTGTACTAATAGTGTTTGGACAGGATATCATGTCTGCATCTTATACTAGGAATAACTACTACAAAGACAACAATATGCAATGTATCAATTATTGAGACTTTCCTACTGACTTGTTTTGAAACTGTCTCATTGCTATTTGTTTCTCAATAAAGTTAATAAAAAAAAGAACCAATTTGTGACAGTGCCAAAACGTCCATATCCTCCCTGACACCTGGCAGTGTCTGCCCTTTGATTCTGTTCTATATGTAGAATTGTGTAGTAGTCTCAGGTTTCATGCTAATTTGCATATCTTAGATCAATATAAGGATAATTAATATCTTTATAAATGAACATGGCACATCTTTTTATTCTATTATTTTTCACAGTGATGTTCCATATTTTTAATATAAATGTCATGTAGTTTTCATTAAATTTACTTAAAATACTGGTACGATTTTAATCATACTTCTGTTTTTACTGAGGTTGAGCTAGTCAAAAAAGGCAGAAATCTTAAGTACACCTACCTCATTGTATTGCTTGGTGCATTTATGTACCTATATAACCACATTCCACAAAAGTCAAAATGTTTCAAAGTTCCAGAAAGTTCTATTTTGTCCCTTCTCAAGGAGGACAACTAGCTTGTCTTCAGGATGGTTAACAACCTAAGTTTGCAGACCAAAGTTAGAGAAAAAGGAAAGCCAACATTTTGGCCCTAGCCTTCCAAGGTCACTTAAGACTCAGGGCATATGAGAA
>NDGM010965318.1:0-11621 GCA_002564305.1 Octomys mimax
CAGGGAGATGGCTCAGTAGAATAAGCACTTCCCTGGCAAGCACAAGGGTCTGAGTTCAGTCCCCAGTTCCACTAAAAAAAAATCAAGTGCCAGCCTAGCATGGTGGTGCACTCCTATAATCCCAGCACTGGGGAAGCTGAGGAAGTGATGAAGCAGGATCTCTGCAAGTTTGAGACCAGCCTGATCTGCAAAGTGAGCTCAAGGCCAGCCTAAACTGCAGAGCAAGACCCTGTTTCAAAAAGAAAAAAAATCAAGCACCAGGCATGAAGAACCAAAAATGTGTAGTGTGTGGGCCTAAATTTGAAGAGCTTGTGGGAAAATACATGTAGGTTTTATTTACTGAGAATTTCTTTCTACAGTTATGAAAGCTCTGTAAGTTTCCTTACAAATATCTACTTCGAAGTTCACCAGTTGCAGTCATTAAGAAGTTGTTTTGAATGGTTTTTTCACAATGGACTGATTTTACTAAATTCTTCCACCAGAATTACTAACACAAACTATGAAAAGTAACATCCTTACCCATAAGCAACAGCATTTGTTGATTTTAAACATTTCTATTTCTCTTGCTGTACTTGTTAAGTCTCAAGAGGGCGTTTCAAATGAAAAATTGGGGAGTTTGGGATACAGCGGGGTGTACTTGCCCCAGATATGTTAGGCCCAGGTTCAATCTTCAGCACTGCAAGGAACAGAAGAAAAACAGCGGTAAATCAAAAGCCATTTTTCACATTAATAACTGTTCTTCACATCCTTGCATGAAATCTAATTAAATTGTAGACTCAATTAGATAGCAAATCATACTCCACTGCAGTATTTCCATTAGAAAGGATGATTTTTCACCTGTTATAAATAAAGATATTGTTATGCTAACTAATAATGATGCACAGTATCCTCGTATCAGAAAATGCCTGTGGCTAATACAGTGTGAGCTGAAAATAATCCTTGCTCCATCTGACAGTTTGCTTATGTAATCATATTCTTTCAGTAATGACAGCAGAGAAGATGCTTCATGAAATAATTTAAAACAAGACAGCTTAAAGAAAGTCTTGAAAAATCACTACAAGTCTAGACATCTGAGAAAATGAATAATGCCAATTTTCCTAACTTCCACTTACGACTCTAAGAGTACTACTCTAACTACAGTCCTGGAGAAAGGTACAAAGAGCTTTAAAATGTTCTTATGGGCTGGGTGTGGTAGTGCACACCTATAATACTAGCATCCAGGAGGCTAAGATAGGACAACCAATGCAAATTCCAGACCAATCTGGCTTCCATAGCAAGTTCAAGGTCATCCTGAACTACATAGCAAGACCTTCCCCCAAATAAAAAATATCAACATATCTTTACTCGCACAATGTAGTTTATTATCACCAGTATCTCAAGTTTTTTTTTAAATAAAACTTGATTCAATATTGTCTTGACCATGATTAAAAAAGGACATCATCCTGTGACCTCCCAGAGGTTAAATGTATTGCAGCTCATGTGCAAGTCCTTACAGTCCTAGCTTGGTCCTCCTCCAGCATCTCCTCTTGGAACTGTACCTGATCTGAATACCTCTCTTCATACAAATTCACTGAGGAGTGGGGCGATTCTGCCTTTGCTTCTTGGCCAGGAATCGTTTGATTCTGAAAGTCTTATGAGAAGACATGGTGAGGGTAGGAGGCAAGAGCATGCACTCAATGGCAGACTAAAACAGAAGAGCCAGTATCTCAAATTATTGACAGTAATTTTACATATCTGTGTTCAAATGTCCCAGTCACCATAAAATGTAGAAAACTGGGCACCAAATGAATGGCATGACCCCAACCAAGTATGTTGCATAATTAAGTGCTGATAACTCAAAACAATGAACAATAATGAAGTACGTGACTAAGTTGGATTGCACTGAATTACATAATGTACTCAAAAGAGTGAAGAAATCCACTCTCTCTTCTTTATAAATGAGGAAAGTCTATTGAAACAAGTATGTTGATGTGATTTAAGCTACCACGTGCTAAAGGAGACTGCAACTGAGCACTTAGTGTTGACGTTAGCACCTGTTGTGGTGAAATTAAGGGACACTCTGGCCTGGGAACAAGGTGACCAGGGCTGGATCTAGCTGTGTCATCAACTGCCATCAACCGTGTGATAAGTTAATTGCAGTTTCCTTGCTTTTGTGGATTTCTTTTCTCATCTGTAAGATACTGGTATGAACACAAGCTGTGGTGCCTTCTAGCTTGGACAACTGCATGTTCTCTGATCTTAGTTCTTTCTTTCTTTAAATCTGATCTTAATTCTAAAAATTGCACAATACAGCATTAAGGAAGATAGTAAGCTACATGATACGGTGTATTCATTTTGTCCAGGTACAAATTTGCAACATTGTTGGCAAAACATAAAGTTTTTAGATAACACTTTCAAGTCTATTTCCATACACTTGCTTATACTTTTGGCAAATACTTATTGGGTGCCTACTATGTTCTAGATTTAGTAATATCCCAGAAGTTTAAAGATAAATAAATACTGACTTTGTCTAATAGTGGAGACCATAGAGAGACAGCAACTATTTACCTGCAATCTAGTTCTTGACTCACCTTTATATGATTTATATCTTAGACTACTTTATTAATTACCTGAAATTACTTACCCCTTCCCCAAGCTATAGATATTGTGAAAATAAGGACTTAAGATAGCTTTATATATTTCTTATTTTATAATAATGTTTATTAAGAACTGTATGAATGAAAATATAAATCAAATCTTTAGAAGTTGATGCCATTTGTTCAACTATCAAGCACTATTTAAAAACAAAATGTAGAAGTGTATTTTTGAGCTTTACTTTACCACTTAGGGACACTGGAGATTCATGTCATATATACTTTTTATGATACAGTAATAACAAGAAACATGTGTTCTTACAAATAAATATTGCTTCTTATATGAGCCCAATTTTGAAGCCCCAGTTCATGAACTGATTTACTTCTTAAAAGGTAAGGAAAGAAAGGGATGGAAATAATAAGTCTTACAGGGAAAACAGAATTAAAATAATTAATGATGGTTAAAATTCTCTTTTATAAATCACTGTATAAAGATATTGGATTTTTCCTAAGCTCTATAAATCTTGCATAATACTTAAATAGTATAATATAAATAAATAATAAATAGTAAAAGGAAAATACACTAAAATAGATATTTTATTTTATTTTTTCTGGTCTCTTGTTTTCTTTTATTACCTTTTTTTCCCCAAACATTTACTTTAAAGAGAGCATAGCAATAATTGATAAGACATTAGAAGCAATACACATTTAGAAGACCAAAATGACAGGTATTTCAAGCATGGTTTTAGTATTACACATTGTTGTCCTCAATGTAGTTGCTTAGTTCATAGATATCAGCATATAGAGTTAGTCAGGGTGAGAATTCTACCTATTAACTTGTATTTTCAGAAACCTGATGGAAATTCTTAGGATAATTGCCTTAACCATCTTATTTATATAAATGGATGGTTAAAACAGATTTTTAAAAAATAAAACCAAATTAGACATATATTGGGATTCTGAATATATATTGATTTGTTCAAAACATGACTTCCACATGTTTAGCCCAACAAACACCAAAACATACACTTTTATTTATGTTAGTATTTCAACAGAAATCATGTTATTTATATTAAATGTGTCTTTTTAACTTATATGCCTACAACCTGTAAGATACTATTCTAGGGTTTTTTTTTTAAGGATCAATTTTACAAAGACAAACATAAATATATTTAAATTGGTCTTTCCAGCTTTTATGAAGGGAGTTACAGATGATTATGAAATGCTTTAAATTAAGGCTTATGTCATAACTAAACTAAGTCACTTCCTAGCCATTAGGCTTTGTTTCTGTAGCTAACAGTGATAGTGGAAGAACTGGGTGTCTCCTCATAATTAATGACTAGCAGAAAGAGTTGATTTTCCTGTACGTCATTAATCCTCAGGAAAACTTAAGCTTGGTATTCTCAAAAATTAGTGTAGCTAGAATGGATTGTAAGTTTAGGCAAAATTCATTTCCTGGACACATTCACAAAATTTAGAAAAGGTAACTCTGTACCCATCATACATTTAGATTTCCTGTACTTACCTAAATTTTTTTTATTTATAATCAAAAGTTAACAGAATTTTTTTATTTTAAACAGGTAGTGTAAATGCTGATCTAGTCCATGAAGTCAAACACTTAGGATAGAAGCTAAATTTAAAATGCAAACCATGGGGTAGGGAGAGAGCTCAGCAGTGTAAGCACCTGCTTGGCAAGCGCAAGGACCACAGTTCAATCCCCGGCACCCCATACCATGCCCAGTGCTGGGGAGACTGGGGCAGGAGGATCAGACCCTGTACCAAATAAATAACTTTTTAAAAAGTAAATGATACAACCTGTTTAAAAAGTGAAAAACGTTATACATGTGCATATGTGACAGTGTTTTTCTTTTTTCTTTTTTTCTTTGTTTTTGGTACCTGTGATCTAACTCAGGTAGGTGCTTAAGCCACTGAACGGTCTCTCTGGCCCGGTGAAAGTGTTTTAAATCTATTATCAAAATAGTCTGTAAGTATAACATTATCTTAGAATTAAGAAAATAAGAATTAACAGTCTTGAGCTAGATTTAAACCCGACTATAAACTACTTGGGGAACTAAAATGGCATAAATGCAGTAACAAAAGATCCAGCTACCCAAAACAAGTAAGAAAGCTCTTGAGAGGGTGGCACAGATCTTATGAGGCGCTCAGATACGAACTTCTGGTAAGCTGAGTTAGTCAGCACGAAGAGGGGAACGAGGAGCTGTGTCACACACACACGGCTTGGGCCTCAGGGAGGGAGGGCAGCCCACGCAGACGAAGCCGCCTGCAAAAGCAGGAGTGGGAGCAAAGACAGCTGCGTGCGTGCCGGGAAGCGGGCTGGCAGGAAGGTCCTGGCAGGCGCGAGAGGCGAGGGGTAGGAGCTCCCGGGTCTGCAGCCCGGGATCTGAGCAGGGCTTGCCTTTCGATCTATGGACAATAGGGGCGATTGCTAACGACCGGGGTCGGGCAGCGCTCAGAAGCACCCACGCTCAGGCCGAAAGAGGAAGGCCTGGCGGGAAGTGAACAGGCAGTGGATGGCTGCGTGATGAAGGTGTGAGGGGAGGGGACACGCACACAAGACCACATGGAAAGAAAACAAAGTTTTAAAATAGGTTCTACTACAAAAACAACCAGCTAGATTTGATGACGTCGCTAAAATTTTACCAAATACTCACTGGGTATTTATAGGCACTGTAAAAGGATTCGCAAAAATGAAATAGATGAGTACAGAAAAGTCCCTGATCTCAAGCAGCTCACAAGCTAGTAAGTAAAACAACACACGAAAGTTCACTTAAAGGGCCGGCCAGATAGCTCAGCCAACTAAAGCACCTGCTTAGGCAGGCACAGTGAACAAGGTTCGATCCCTGGCATGCGGTGCCGGCCCCGCCCCTGAGACTGCAACTGAGACTGGCTGTGGAGGCCTGCGCCTGTAATCCCAGCGCTTGGGAGGCTGAGAACAGGAGGCTCACTAAGTCCGATATGTCATGAGACCCTGTACCTGTACCACATACATTAAAAAAAAAAAAAGTTCACTTAACAGTCAATGATGGCATATGATGAACATAAAGACAAAATTCTGACTGCAGTATGAGGGGACTTCAGGGACTGAGTGGCTTTCAAATCAGGACAGATCTGGCCACGGAAAGAGTGACGGGAGCCTCCTGGCAGGGGAACATCTGAGTCCCAAATCAAAAGTAGGGAAGAGTAGGGGTAATGGGAAGCCAACACCGGTTTAGTTTGATGTTTCAGGCACATCTTCAAACTTGATGGAAACTCAGGCCCGACAGGCAGATCTGAGTGCAAATATTCTGGCAATATTTTGAACACGGAGGTAGGTGTCCAGTTAGGTATGCAAGGTTTGACGTTTTTAAAATGTTTAAAGTTTCAGGACTTTTGCTATAAATGTCAACCCCAGCCAGAGGCAGCTACAAGAAAAAAACATTCCCAGAATATGAAAACTGGAAACAAAGCCTGTGTGTACACTTCTTATCAGTGTCTCTACCATGTTAGAGTTTTCAGCAGTTTACTTTTGATCAATTGTAGCACAATCTTGCTATGCAAAATGAGAAGCTGGATGGAAGCCACTTGGAAGGTGGTTCACAGCAAGCACCCCTGACTCCTCCCAACACCCCAGATCCGCGAAGCCCTCCAAGCCCAGAGAACATTGCACCAGGTAACTAATCCCCTCACAAACAGAATGACACGACTGCTATGTCCTCAAGATATGAGCCCAGTCATTTGCACCATTTATTAAAGGGGATTTATGTGAAAGAGCCTTTCTCATTAAATATTTTAGGCAAGCTTAAAACAATTGTGTAAATTCAAGTCTAAAGAATTATGTAAGATATGTATAATAGCCACAAATTCTTTCAGATGGTCCATGTTGCTGTCACCTGAATCAATTTTTTGTATGAATATATATCAATATGTGTTCACATATAACATATGTGAATATAACATATCAATATGTTATGTTGAAATTCTACTTGTGGGGAACTGTATAATTCATGAAGTTCTACGATATACGTTGTCTTTAATTTTTCACTAACTCTCTGATATAGCTATTACCAATGTAATCATCATTTTGTAGATCAAGAATGTCTACAGATTGTGAATCTCAATGAGGCCATATTGGTTGGACAAGAATTAAACACATCAAATTTACAGGTTCCTTGTGTGGAATGACCTTGTAAAGATCGTTCTCGTTAGTTTCTGCTGCCTCAAAAAACTGCATGCAGTCCCTTGACAGTGTGCATTTCTTCATTATATTACAAGCAAATTCTTAAGTAGTATGTATTATTTAGAAACATTGAAAGAAACCTGGAGAATCATATTATCAATTTAGATAATAACTTTCCAAGATAACTTTCAGAAAATCTGCCCTCTAAAAATTCAGATATGCTCTTGAACTGTATACAAAGTAGATTTTTTTTAACTTCAAGAGTTTTTTCTTTGAGGTAGCAATATCTGTCATGCTCTTACAAAATAAATGGCAAATTTAGTAAAAGCACTATTAAAAATTTTTTCAAATAAGAATACCACTTTTAAAAATATGCACACAAACCAGCTATGCAACACTAAACCTTTCTGAAACATGACTTGAACTGTCAATGTGGAGCTTCAGCTGAACTGAGCATTCTTATTAAACACAGTCGAGAAAACTGGCAACACTGAAGGAACCCGACTAGTCACAATCAAAATATATAGAATTCTGAAACTGAGTATAATAAAATTCTCTGGTAACTTTTAACTAAAAGTTATGGCAATAAAGCAAACTTTTGAGTCAAATAGGTTCGGGCTTAACTCTGGCTTTTTCTACCTTTCTCTGTTTGACTATTATGTTGGGAAAGAACATAAAACTTTTTTTTTTCTTTTTTTAGTACTGGGAATTAAACTCACAACTTTGCCCTTGCCAGAGCTCAAGCTTTACACTGTGCCACTGAGCTACATCCCTGCCCCAAGAACATAGATCTCTGATCCTCATTTTTATCTATCTTTAAAATAAGCGTATCTCACCATGCAAGGTTGCCACTAGACTTACATATGATGCTATAAGCATAGCCTGTAGTACAATAAGTACCCACTTCAAGATAAATTTTTACCCAGCCACATTTCGAATCCATCTTATACAATAGACTACATAAGCACTCTATTTTTGTTTTAGCTCCAAGTACTGTATAGCAACACTTTGATCTCTAATTTGTTTTATTTCTAATTTTTTGAAATGTTTTTGTTGTTATTATTGCTTTTGTTTTGGTTTTTGATAGAAAAAAAAGAGCAGACAGATGAAAAAGTTGATGTTGCTACAACTTGAGATTTCCATCTTAGAAGTTTCATTATATAATTATCACTGTACACGATGAAATTTTGTTTTTAAATGTTTGGGGGGTTTTTGGTACCAGAAATTGAACTCAGGACCTTGCATTTGCCAGGCAGGCGCTTGTGCTGCTGAGCTATCTCCCTAGTCATACCCTATGACATTTGAAATGAAAAGAAGAATTGTTCTCTGTCCTCAAGGAATTCCTCCTTCATAGGGAGCAAATGGACTAAGTAGGGGGCCAGGAAGGGACAGCACAGGTCTCCAGTGAAGGAGCAAGTGGCAGATGCGGTAGACAGGCGGAGGGGCTGTGTGTGTCCTGCGACGCGGTCAGTTCTGCGTGGACAGACGCTAGAGAGCTCTCTAGGGGAGGCGAGAAGCCAGGTCAAGCTTGCCAGAGGGAGGGCCACTTGGACAGCAGCAGGGGTCCACTGACAGAGTGGTTGGCAGCTGAAGGACTAGTGTGAGGGCTGCTGCCAAAGCCCCAGCGAGAGACAGGGCCTGCACTGTGATGAAATGGAGATGAGAGAAGAACAATGAATCTCATTGTTCTGTGTGCAAACCACCAGCACGAGGTTGGAATGAGAATCTGATAAAAATGTGGCTTGTAGGCCATACCGAAGACTTACCAAAGCCAAATATCTGGAAAGAAAAACTCATTATCTACACCTTAAAAAAGGACTCATGGGGATTCAGCAACAAATTGTTTGAAAGTCACTACTTAGAAATCCTTAAGAAGTAGAGGCCTGTTGAGCATGACAGCATGTGTTGATAGTCCCAGCTACACTGGGAGGCTAAGGCAGGAGGATCCAGAATTTGAGGCCAGGCAGGGCAATTTAGCAAAACCCTGTGTCAAAATAAAACTGGAAAAAGGAAGCTTGGGGATTCTGTGCTTATCTGGCACATGTAAGGCCCTGGATTCAGTCCCCAGTCATGAAGAACAAGTAAGTGTAGTTAGTGCTACTTGTGATTTGTAGGTGGGGACGAGGAAGAATTTAGAAACAGTGCTTCTGTCTTGGGGGTCTGAGGGCAGCAATAATGTCGTTAAGGTAACTAATTCAGAAAAAGAGGTAGAAGGAGTTACCAAATGGTTACGCTTAGGTAGAGATAGATTCTAAAGGCTGCCCGTGGAAGACTCGTTTGGGGGAAGAGGATGGATGCTTCGACAGAAGAGCCTGGAGACTAAAAAGCACAAGTGGAATTACCAGCCTGTGCGTTACACTGACAGCCATAAATGCAAGGGACTTTTTGGAGCAGAAGCAGCGGTATAAGCAAAGACGTTGGACTAGAGTCAGGATCTAGGAGCCCAGCACAGAAAGCGACGCTGCGCAAAAAGATGGTTACTGTTTCCACGGAAGGCGGTCAGGAAAGAACACACACAACTGCCTAGAGATGGCACTCTCTGGGAAGAAATGCTTGAAAAGATGACTATTTCCGTGTAAAGAGAGCCTAGGCATAGTTTGAAGAAAAGAAAGAACAATTTAGAGATAGCACATAGCATGCAGTCAACCCCAAATAGAAGTAATCTACGACTTCTGATCCCACCAGAGAGGAGAGCGTTGTGAAGAACGAAATGGCCCGGCGGCCTGAGTGTGGACGCAGAGCAGCCCGCGGCAGCTTAGCCGCTGGTCCAAGGCCAGGCCAGGGCTGTGTGACTGCTAAACGATACTGAAGCAGTTCTTGGAGAATAAACCAAGGTAGCGAGGTGAGAGGGGTAAAAGCTAGCTTCGGAACCTTAAGGAAGACACCCAGGACGTTAGGAAGGAAGTAAAAGCAGCTTCTCTTCTTTGAAACTTAGACGCTTTTCAGGGCAGTCAGGAATTGAAGACAGGTAAGACCCAAGTTTTGGCTCCAGAGAGCAGGCTTTAGGGGAGGGAGACCCTCATTACCGCTATTTTTCTGGGGCCTTGGCTACAACTTAGTACCATTTTTAGATTATTTGTGAAGTGTAAAGCCTAATACAAATTAGTGTAAGGGGCACAGGTTTTCAAAAAATAGATGAACAGTTTTGCCTCAACAAATACAGTCAAGGAAAAAGGAACTGGAAAATTTGGAAAACTTAAACATTAAGAAAAATGGTTGTTTTTTACAAGTCCATAAGCTAAAATGGGATTTAAAAATATCTACCACTTTCAGACTGCATGTTTTCTGACGGGTCATAAAAAAGACTGACTTCTTCCTAAATTTACCCCAGCATAAACAGTTAAGCACAGTGAGATGTTAGGTGGAGCTTAGTAATTCTAGGATGATTTGTTTACTTAGCTTTTGCTCTGTTTTTCCAAAGGATATTCTGGACCCCTGAAGGAAATTCCTCCTGAAAGGTTCAACACCACAGCTGTCCCTAAGTACTATCAGTCTCCCTGGGAACAGGCCATCAGCAATGACCCGGAGCTCTTAGAGGCTTTGTACCCTAAACTTTTCAAGCCTGAAGGGAAGGTGGAACTGCCTGACTACAGAAGCTTTAACAGGTAATTCAGTTATTGGGAGTAACAGTTACATATAGAATGTAAAAACTTTCCATCGTGGTTGAAATGCTTGCTAAATGAGTGCAACTATAAAAAGTTATATAGGCAGATTTCCACGTACACCTATGGAAGAACTTTACTTAAAAATATAACTAGATGAGGCCAAAAAGCTGGGCAAACCTTCCAGCAGTTCTAAGTCTGAGAAAACCAAAAATAGGAGTTGAAAATCCTCAAAAATATACCACCGGGGTAAAGACACACAAGGGAAAGAGCAGGTTTCCCGAAACTAACACTGCTCCCAATCAACAGAATCTTAAATTTGTAAAGGCCCCCTCCTCTAAGTCAAAATGCCTGCCATTATAGAAATTTTCTCTGAGAAGGTAATTGTACTCTTTGAATATTCAATCATCTCTGTAGTTTTTGTGTCCTTCCTTTTTTAAAAAATTCACATAATGAAATTTCCCATCTTAACCATGTGCAGTTCAATGGTGGATTAAAAAAAAAACCCATTCACAGCGCTGCGTGGCCATCAGCACCACCATCTCATGGCCCTGCTCGCCTTGTGAAGGAGATTCTGAACACTACGTAGTCTCCACTCATTTCCCTCTCACTGGCCACTAGCAAACACCATTTTGCTTTCTATCTCTGAATTTCACTACTCTAAGTACTTCATACAAGTGCAGTCATGTCGTTTTTGTCTTTTTGACACTAATTTCACTTAGCATGTTCTCTAGTTTAAAAAAAATTATAACTTTATATTATCATAAATATCAAGAGGATTGATAATTGTTAGGGGAAAAAGGATCAAGATTGGGCAGGGACAAGTATAGTGCTGTGGAACAACTTCTGACATGCGCAGTCATCCCAAGATTATTCACTTGATGGACATTATATGCAGTTCTGTGAGCTTTCCTGCACTTGTGCTATACTGAGTGACAGAAAAAAGAAAAAGAAAACCCTGAGAATCCAATAAATGCGATTAATGGCAGATTAGACACAGCTAAAGAGAAGATTAGGAAAGTGCCATAGGAAAATATACCAACTAAAACAGAGGAAAAAAGATCTAAAATGGAGAAAAACAGTAGAAAACACAAGTAGAACAATACGAACAACGGCATATGCGTGTGACTGCATTTCAGGCAGAAGTCAGGCTGTAGGAATAGTGGACGAGAATAGCCAAGAATTTTTTATAAACAATAAAAGAGAATACAAAGGAAGGACCATTTTTTATTTGTATATACAGAATAGTTAGGATAGATATACAGCTAC
>NDGM010965337.1:0-11434 GCA_002564305.1 Octomys mimax
AATAAAGAGGTCACTCATAGAAGTGTTAAACTGCAGGAAGGATACTAGCACGAGAAACAGGGCAGTGGTATCATTTTAGACTAAGGAGGTAAGGGAAGGGGGTGCCTATTGAAGTCCAGAGTCTGGTAGAGAAGCCACACAGACAGCCCCACAGAGAAGCTTCTGAAGGATCAAAGACCTTCCTCCTGGTATGCAGCTGGGCTTCCCAGTGGTCTCCTACCAGAAGCCTCATGGCAAGGAAGCTGTTGACTGAGCCCAGGCAGGAGCTTTCCAGGGCAGACAGAAAGGTGGACAGGTAGACAGGTAGAGTGAAATCACAGAGGGTAACGTAAGCTATTCAGGCCACTCTCTGAGGTCCACTTACCCTTGTGACATTGAGCCAACTGCCAGGCCTTCAGGCAAGATGGTCCTATGTCATTTGGACCAGGCCGTGCCACATCAGACATGGGACATGGATGCGAAGGGAGCAGGTCTGCCATCTACAGAACTGGAAGAAACCAAGCATGTGTGTCACCTTTTGTTATGCAGTAAAACTAGAAGATGCAACCTTATATGCTTATCATGAAAAGTAAAGGATTTGAGAGGAGCAGAGCAGTAGGGACAGTGTTTGCCATAGTTCAATCAATGAGTTACAATTTATTTTATCAAAGTCTACAATAAGTGGCATACCAGCACAGTGAAATACATTATAGCATATTAATGCTGGGCTGCATATGTGGATTGTTCTCCACTGAAGCTTATAATTTTTTTTTTTTTGACCTTGTTTTCTGCCGTGAGTTCTGCCTTGACAGGGAGCTCCATGAATGAGGCTTTACAGAGCAGCATGATGCCTGCTTTGATGGGTCATTGTGCATTTTCCATGTTGGTTTCTTAGCTTGTGACACCTTACATGAATCATGTAAAGTTTTGAGTGGCATGGATGTGGATTTCAATTTTTTACATAATACTTTCCTCCGAGCTAGAATCTGAGGCACAGGTTAAGCTTCCATGCCATTTCTCCTGACCACTGGTTCACCCTTTGGGAGTGGGATTAGCACCTTGAAGGTCGTGGCCGCACCCAGGTACTTCCGTGTCATCCCCAGCTCTGTGTGTGAGTGCTAAGACCATATTCTCATGGATGGTAAAGCCCCACTTCTATACCACAGACCTGGCCTTAGGCTTAGTAATTGCTTGGGCTGATTTGAAGTCAGCTTGAACTCTAAGCTTCTCTATATTTGAAAATATTTTTTATTCTTTCCTCTTCCCTTTTCTTCTCTTCCCCTTTCTTCCTCCCCTGCTCACCTTTCTTTTCTAATGCAAAGGTTTGAACTCAAGGCCTTGCCCACGCTAAGCACATGCTGTACCTTAACCATATTTCCAGGCTTCCTCTCTATTCTTTTAGGCTAGGCTATGTGGTATGGTTTGTGTCTAGATGTTCCCCAAAGCCTCATGTGGTCATAGGTGGAGTTTTTCAGATGTGGCTGGATGGAGGGTTCATGCTGCTAGGATCAAGGACATGATGCTGGGCTCAAATCCTAGCACTGCTAGGATTAAGGCTGCCCTACCTTGGGGTGAGTGCTCCCTGGCCTAAAGGTGTGTAGCCTGGAAAAGATACAAGAGACAGAAAGAGGGTTGCTGCTTGTCGCCTGTTGCTTGCTGCTTTGCTTCCTCATTACTTTGTTGCTTTTTTCCTGCCATGAACTGCTTCTTCTTGGTGATGCCCTTCTGCTGTGCCATCCTGCCCTTAAGCCTGCCAACGATGGCCTAAAATCTTTATGAACTGTGAGCTAAATGAACTTTTCTTCCTTTAACTTTGTGTGTTGCTTGTTTTGTCTCAACAATGAGAGAAAAGTTACAAAGACAGTATGCATCTTTAAAATGTTAGATTTTAGTCTATGTGTTTGTATCTTCACAGTGATAGGAAATTCAAATTTGTTCAGCCTGTTCCCTAGCTGGAAGGTGCCAGCAATCTCTTTCTGGGCAAATATAATGGGTATTTCTTCTCTTTGAATTCAGGGAAAAGTGGTTTCCAAAAACTGATGTGAGCTGAAAGATATTTTAAACCCAAGCTGTCCTTTGCAGGGCTGGCTCAGAGTGTTCTTGCAGTAATTTCTGTGAGAATGCTCTTTGCTCATCATTTACAAAATTGTTTTCATTGTCTAAATGAGCTAAGCCATATGTCTGATAATAAATCTTTTCATATTGAAAAACCCATGTCAAAACTTTAGTCTCTTTCCTCAGTACTCCATCCCCCATGAGAGGCTTTCTTTTCAGTGGGGGCAGTGCGGCTACTACCCACGTTGTAGATGATGTGCCCGTGCTTCTTCGTTCTAGGTTTCAGCCTCAGCTGTTGCTTACTCACCAGCCATCATGAATCATGGGCATTTACTGCCTTTTGCTACCCACTTTCCCCTTCCTGTTCCTTCTCACTAAATACAATAATTATATTATTTCTTGTTATTTTATTGATTGACTTAAATGGCCCACTCTAATTTCTGCTCCAGTTACTTTATGAAGCATCTTGACTCCACTCAGTGCAAGATTAAAACATTAGAGTCAGGACTCTTCCCTCTGCTGCTCACCCTGCATCATCCATCCGACTTCTGGCCGTTGTGCTTTTACATTTAGTGCATTAAAGTTAGTAATGTTTACATTCTGCTCAGAAGCACATGTTCAGGTCAAAGGTTGACACTAAAAGTTGGAAAACATTCAGCCTCAGCATCATAATTTTGTGTTAGTATTACTCACAGTTTTTACAAAGTAATGTACAAAGGTCACATATTTTCCTCCATAGGATTTTGTGTGCTGCTAGTATAGAATACTCCTGCTAATCCATTTTCCGGAGCCCCTTCCCTTCTGTCCTTCTCAGACAGAAACTTCCTTCATCTGAATAAATTGTTTTTACTCTTAAACAAAAGAGTCCTGTTCAAATCACCAAATCTCATCTGTCTACTATCCTCCAGATCTGCTTTCTTTTTGGACCATTATTACCTGTAGAGTCCTTGCTCTTGCAGCTTTGCAGTATCTGTGGCCTTCCCCAAAGGAAACAGGCTCTAAGCATTTATTTGTGTCCTTTGAACATTTGATTAGGATTTATTTTTCCAGATTCTAGTCTAGCTTTGGAGAACAATGATAGAAACAGCCCCCAGTCCCAGTGCTCTTCCGGCCCTTCTGCTGGAGGGAAGGTGCTGTGGGCCAGGCGGAAGCGACATGCACAGACCCAGTGGTGGTGTTATGAGGAAAGTGATGACAGCTTCTGTGTGGCTCTGTGGCAGCGTTGACTGCAGCGATCTGGGGAGGTCTCTCTGGGGTGTTGAGCTGCTTGGTTCTTTTTGCACTGAGATCTATTTCCCATCATGCTTTTGATTTCGGTGGGCGGGAGGCAGAAGGGAGTCAGTGTGTGCCTCCAGTAAGTCCGGACTCCTTGCATGCTGCTTTCCAATGTTTGGGGGGCCAGGCTGCGGCATCTATCTGCCCCCACATTAACCCTGCCTGTACAGCTTCCTCTGCAGAGCAAAGGGGGCAGAATAATTTCCACATCTGGCGTTGGGCCTAAGTGAAGCCTTGCTGAAGTAGGTTCAGCCAGGCCAAGCTGGTAGTTTTCTGAGACAGGGAGACAGAGGCTGGCAGTTGTGGTACAGTATCACATTTGTGCAAGACATGGCTTATTGTCCTCTTTCAGGATCTGAAACACTTCCAGTGCCAGAAAAGATGAGAGGTGCAGACGTCAAGGATATTGCAGAGAGGGTCAGGGAGACGGCACAGTGGAATAAGTGCATCCCTGGCAAGCGCAAGGGCCTGAGTTCGATCCCTGGTTCCACCAAAAAAAAAAAAAGTATATTGCAGAGAACAAGGTTTATGGGTTTAGGAGTTTCTTTCAGAAAAACGTATTTCTTTTAGGAAGGAAAAGAAAAGGCAAAATGATATTGTTATGAGTGAATTTTTTGTCTGGTACTCATACCCTTCAAATTTTGTTTAATAAACGTGGTTAATTTTTAGAATTAGAGAAAAATCTATGTTTAAACCAAATACTAGATTAGGGTTAAAGAAAAACAATAAATTTGGACCCTCGATTTGAATAAGTAGGAGACATGGACGTCAATTTAACTTTTTTTTTTTTTCAATTTAACTCTTGCTTTTGCATTCTTTCCCATGAAGCTACAGAGAGCATAGCAATAAAAACTAACAAAAACCAGATTTTCTTAACTGTTAGGAAACATTTGCCTTGGGTTTGCCTGAGTGGATAAATTATTTATCCACTTATTTGAATAATTATTTAATTTTGACTAACATGCATCAACTGTACATACAAATGCTGTTCAGTATAACATTCCCACACGTGTGCGCACATCTATCCTCTCTCTCTCTGTCTCCTCCCTGTGCTCCACACACTTCCTCAACTACAGTCATTCCTGTTCTTCTTTCAGTCAGCTTAATCTTTTGAGCTTCCACCTATGAAAGAAAACACAGTGCTTGTCTTTCTGTATCTGGCTTATCTCATTCAGCATGATGTCCCCCAAAATGCTTTATGCATTTTGCTGCCAGCAACAGGATTTCTTTGTTCTTTATTGATGGCTCATTTTCCTTTCTGCCTCTATGACACATTTCATCTTTCCTCTGTTGAAGGCGAACAAGCGCGTGAAAACAAAACCGCTCAGCTACGTTAGTGATCAGGGAAATGTGAATCAAAACAACTGGGTGGTATGCACCACCTCACTCAAGTTGTGATGACTGTCACCAAAGGACAAAGCACACGCTGGTGAGGGTGTGAAGAATAAACAGAAGCCTTAAGTGAGTGGGAATGTACAGCGCTATGGAGAGCGGTGTGGAGGCTCCTCAAACAACTCAAAATAAGCCTGCATGTGACCTGACTACCCCACTTCTGGGTGTATGTCCAAAGGAAACAACAGAAAAAGTGTTTTCAAAAAGCAGGAAATGGTAAGAAGAGACAAAGCCTCAAAGATCCCTTCTTTAAAGACATGGTGGCCAAGAGCAACTCTGCCCACCTATCAATTAGGGCCTTGCTAGTCTGCACCAAGCCTCAGAACTACACTCACTGAGGAGATTACAGCTCCCTCTCTGGAAAGTCTTTACTTGCCTTAAGAAGAGTCACCAGGGCCAGGGCCCCTTCCATCTTGGTTTTCCAAATTAACATGTACCTCAGGAAGAGGGCAGAACTGCATGCCTTACTTCGCTGGTGTTAACAGATGACAGGGCCACTGCTTGTGGATGTAGACACGGTGCCAGTTTGCAGCAAACGGTGCCCTAGGAGGTCAGAGACACACCTCTCTGCAGACATGCTGCTCTGGCCAGCACCTTTGCTGGATGCCACAGATGGAAGCTGAGTTCACTCACAACCTGATATAGATACTTATCCAGCCCTGGATGATTCAGATTTACAAAGGCTGTCTTGAGCTGTTGGTCCTGTGTGATGGTTCTAGTGCAGCTTGGGCCTTGCAGCCTGGCATTCTGGTTGTATCTATTTGTTCTTAGCTGGAGCACAGACATGAACAAGCCCGTACTTCCCGTGTGGTGTGACCTAAAAGCTGCGCACATGGCCTGTGGCAGCCCAGCTTCTTCACTGGGAGCCTCTGAAGCACCAGAGAAAGCAGACAGGCTGAGGGGCAGGGTTAGTTGGAGTTCAGGTCTGGTTTCACACCACTTACAATCTTTGCAACTGGAATTTCATCTAAAAGCCCATTTTAAAGGGATAATCATAATTATTTTACAATTCTGTTTATTCAGTGGAGAGATTGCATGGGTGCACGCATTCAGAATCCAACTCTGGCCCTTTCTAGAGATTGAGACACTGATACAGAACCTCCAAGCTGTGCTGCACTCTGTGAAGCTAAGTGGGGATGGCTCAGCACGATCCTGAGCCCGTGGACTGTTTGGGACGAGCTTTCCCATTCAGCAGAGATCTGGAGCAGTGACAGACATCTCTAGGCTTTAAAGGCACCCACAGAAGAGGCAGAAGAAAGCTCTGGAGGACAAAGGCAGGTATAGTGGGGGACAGCAGGGTGTGCTCTATGTGGGTTACTCAGCCAGACCCCCACTGCCTGCAGTGCTGAGGCCCATTCTGCCAGGCCCATTTTAGGTGCTCATAGACCTTGCTGTACAAAGGCACACCAGTGATCTTCAAAATATTGGCGTGAGGTGCATGAGATAGAGGTATCCAGCCAGTCCGAGAGGCAGGAACAGACAGGATGAAGCAGGCTCTTGTTCTAAGTTCTCCCACCCTCTGGGCATTACGAAGTACCAAATGGAGATACTTAGGCTTGTCCTCTGTCTCTCACTACCATCTCTATGGAAGAAGGGACTGAAATCTTTAAGCACTCGAGTGTCCAGGGAAAACACACTTGGGAAAGAATAGTGCAGCTGAGCTTTCTTGTTTTATAGGTAAAAGGTTCTTTGGTCTAATGAAAAGACATAATGCTTTAGAGTCCAAGAAGGGGCTGGAATTCTGTCTTTTCTTGGCCCTTGCAATGCTGGAAAGCCATGTCTGTCCATTGAGTGTCCTGTCAGAGTAAGGGGAGAGTTGAGCAATGATCTGAAGCTTTTACTCATCATGCAGTTGCGTGCCCAGAACAAAAGGTTCAATAAGTGACAACTTTTAAAATTACTATCGGAAAACAGTCCTGGTGAATACCAAGGTCACCCTACAGAGTGAGGGGCAGGGTCAAGTGGGTCCTCAGGAACATTCCTGTCACTGGGCTAAGCTGGCTGATGATAGGAATTGGATGTGGATGCATTCCTTCATAAACATAACAAATCAAGTAGAAGTTACCAGATGTTTCTGCTTCACAGAAGAATGAACTTAATGGGTGTATATCAGGGATCAAACCTAGGATTTAAAAACTGATGGCTGAGTACGAGCAGCTACAAAAAATGTTTAGGTTGGTATTTCAGCATTCCTGGGGCAGCACAAACCACTCTTTGGTCACATCTGGTCTCCATCAGATCTGATCGTTATACAAACACACACACAGTTTATAGGCTGAGGAGGCCTGATTGAGACCATCCGGGCTTTGTTCTGTTTAAGCTTGGTGGATAGGGCTCAGGAGGCTACTTGACAGCACAGGCAATTCCCTCCCAGGGGATAGAACTCTGTTGCCATCAGGATCTGGGAGAGAAATGCCACATGTACCTGTCCATTTCAGCTGCCCTCACTCATGTTCAACACACTTGGATGCTCAGCCTTCCAAAACAAGTTCTGTGCACAGACATCTGGCAGAATTCAGCTTAGACATTCAGATAATGAAATGCTTCAGTGACTCCGTGCTCTGTGCACCATTCACTAACCTACCAACCCATCCATTAATTCACACACCTATCCATCTACCCACCTACCTGTCTAGCCATTAGTTCATGCATCCATCCACTCTTTCATTCATCCATTGATCCATCTGCCCATTCAACAGTCTACTCACCCACCCAACCATCTACCCACCAACCCATCTGTCCACCCACCTGTCCACTCATCTACCTCCTCTCTCTCACCCATGTTCAGGAATACAAGCCCCATCCATCCGCAAGACACTGGTTTAGACAGAGAATCTAGCCACACACAAGTCAGGCATGGAGCTGACCTTGTGTCACTTGTAGCAGTAAGCGATTACACAATACAGGTTTCCCTATTCACTCATTTCTTAGTGACAGAACTTCTCAAACAAGGTTATCCTCCCCCTGGGATAAAATCATTACCAGTTTTCTAGGATTAAGTCTAACCATAGGATTGAATCTCAGAAAAGTCCCTTCTGGCACAGTGAAGGACAAAGGGAAAGTTTAGGTAATGTCCGCACACCTTTCTCCTCCCCCCGGGATCCTTCTTCCTCAGGCCACAGCTCTAAGGCCATCAGATGGGCATCTCTTCCTGGCTGCCAAGCTCCTACTCACACCATCATGTGTGATTTCTTTCTAAAAGCAAGGAACCCATGTAAATATTCTCTATTTCCACCCTCATGGACACTCACATGCTTCTGACCTGGGTAAGACACACCAGGAACAGAAATGTCCTTGCTCCCAGCTTCTAGGATGCGAGGCCATTTTGCAAATGCAGAGACCCAAGAGCATGCTGCCTGTTTTCAGAGAGGCCCTACTGCAGCCAGGCAGGCTGGGGCAGGGTGGGGCCATTGCCTCTGTTCTCAGATGCTTGGCTGTAATTACACATCAGAGGAGGTAATTACACTGGTCTTTCCAATCTTTCCAATCTCCAAGGCTGTGCCTAGATCTCAAGAAAAAGAGACTTAGGCTTTGCACTAGGGTATAATTTCTTTGTAGGGACAGTTTTTATGAGATTCCCAAACTGGCTACCTGTGCTGTGGCCACTCATTTCCTGTTGCCTAGAGTAACAATTACATAGCCGGGGGTAGCCTTGGTGGGTATGTTCTTCTCTGGGACACGTATTTTGTGAGATAGCTGTGAGGTCCTCTGTTTGTGAAAGCAACATTTCATATAAATACTCCAGGCTCCTCCAAGTGTTATTTGCATGGGAGGTAGAAGTTACTGTGTCCAAGGAGTCCTGCTATGCACCAGAGGGGTGACTCGTCAGCGACACCCCTCCCATCAGAGGGGAGAAGGGAAGCGTAGAGGCCCCGTACTCCACACTTCTACCCAGACATGGGAAGGCAGCAGTTTGTCCATAGAGGAGGTGAGTTTGCAGTTAGGACATCAACAGGCGAAACCAAGGGCAAACTGTGCCTTGACATTTTAAGTTTGCTTTTTTTTTTTGCTTAAAAGTATTATTTTACTTAAGCCTCATGATTGGACACTGGTTACTTTTCAGGACAAGGAATTACAGTCTGGGCCATGCGAGTAGGGCTGGGCAGCTCATGTCACCCTTGTAAGGTGTTGTATAAACTAAGGGCCAGAGAGATGTCCCCTTAGGTTATTGAGATGAAACTGACATATAAAAATTGTGTTTATTTATGCGGTACAGCAGGATGATTTGATGTGGCAATACCTTGGTTCATGAATACTTCTGCTCAAACAATTTAGCTTCCCAGCAGAAGCATTAGGAAAAACTTGGCTTCTACTTATCATCTCTACATCAGGTGAGGACCACAGTCAGGGCCGTCTTCCCTGCTGTGCCACATGGCTGTGGCTTCCTCTCACCTAGCTCACAGATGCAGACAGACCCATGCACGCCTGCTGGGAAGCAAGGCCCATACGCACTTGCTGGGAAGAGTTTCTTGGTATCTGCACACACACACAACACCATTCAGTATTATTCAGCCCACTATGGATCAAACTAGAGCAGAGCAAGCAGGATGGCGAAAGGAAGGGCAGAGCTGCAATGAAGGTGACAGGGATGCGCAGAGGGAGAATGGTGAAAAGGAAGGTTTTGAAGGAAGTCACCATTGAATTAGAGAAGGACATTGTCGAAGGGCATGAGGATGATATTCGCATGATGATCTGGACTCACAGTAGACAGTGGCAAAGTCGACAATCTCAATTATTTTGAAGAATAAAGATGCCATCAAAGAGGATGATGTTGCAGTATTATAGTGACATTAACCAAACTGAGGACACAAGTGCTGGAAGAGGTGGAAAACACTGTTAGTGTGGTTAAATGAGAAACAGCTGGCAGGGCAGGGCTTCAGTGAAACTATAAAGCCAGGAAGTTGCACAGCAATTTACTGCAAGGAAAGCCCTGAACAAGTGGAACAAGTGATAAAGTTAGGGCAGTCAAGGATGATTTGATGAACTGCACAAGAGAAGTGGTGTGCCCAGTGAGATAAGCCATGGTGAGCCTGCCAGCTCTGACAAGGCCACTGAGGAGGACTACAGGGAAGAATTCTTAGAATTCATGAAGGCAGAAGGATAGGTCATTCAACAAATGCTCACTTGCTAGGAAACAGGACTCTTCAGGAGGAAAATGCTGAACAGAGCTGTTACAGCTTTTTTCTAGATGCCCCCCAAAGCCTCTTGCAGTCATGGGGAGGGCTTCTAGAGGTTTTTATTGATTCATGGTCCAACACTAGCATTATGGGTATGAGTGCTACACCCAACCTGGGGCAGGTAGCTGCATACAGTACAAGGGGGAAGGTTGGGGAGGCTTGCTATCTGCTGCTCCCCACATACTTTGGCTCTCATTGCTTTGCTATCTTCTGCTCCATTGAACTGCTGTCCCTGAGCCATGCCACCCTGCCTGCTGATTATGGACTAAAACCTCCATCTACTGTGAGCTAAATAAACCTTTTCTCCCTTAATGCTGGGTGTTGGATATTTTGTCTCTGCAAGGAGAGAAAACTAATCAAGACAAGAGCTGATATATGAAGAGCAAAAGCCCCTGCTGGGGTACAAGCCCACGGACAGGTTGACCCTTTTGCTGTGTGCAAACCTAAGTGCCAACCTGAAGATGAAGCCACTACTGGTGTACTGTTCCCACACTCCTTGTGCCCTCAAGGAACAGAAAGTGAGCAAGGCCAGACAGCCTGTCATGGGGTAGGCCAGCACAAGAGCTTGGGTCACAGGGCAGTTCCTAGTGGGAAGGCTGCATGAGATGCTTGAACCCTGCATTAAGAAATGTCTTTCTGACAGCCAGCTGCCTGAGAGGTGCCTTCTTCTGGTGTCTCTCACATCATCCAGCCTCTCACACCATCCAGCCTTGGCTGAACGGATGGATGCAGAGTGTGACTTTACAAAGGTCAAACTCCTCCCTTAAACACAACACCTCTTCTGAAGCCCATGGACCAACAAGAGATCTATAACTTCAACAAGCTATGCACAATTTTTACACAGTGGAGTATTACTCAGCTCTAAAAAGAGATAAATTTGAAGCTTTTGTAAATAAGTGGATGCAACTATTGATAAGTGAAATAAGTCTGACTTGTATGTGCAAATATAGTATTGTGCCAACCTGTAGGAACCTGAAAGAGTAAATAAAACCTGAATCATACAGCAGATACTGTAAAAAATTTGTTCAATGGAAAGGAAAAACTGGGATGAGGAAAAGGACCAAAGAAAGAAGGGAAAAAGATATACTTCAGTATATTTGCAAGATAGTTTGGATAATTGTACTGCTGATTTCTGCTGGTCTTTTGAATTTTTTTTTGCATGTGTGTAGTAGGCTTAGCCCACCCTGAGCATAGAGCTGGCAAGGATGTGGTGCCAGGGAATGAACAGCGATTCCTGCGCATTTGCCTAACCTTCCTAAGCAGGTGCTTTAGACCGCTGAGCTATCTTGCCGTCTGCTGGTCTTTTGAAAGGTGTAGTTAATGCTTAAATTTTTCTCTTTTTATTCTTCTTTTTGGCTTTATAGTTTCTTATTTTTTTAATTAATTTTATTGAGAAACAAATAGCAATGACACAGTTTCAAAACCAAGTAGTAGGACAGTTTCAATAATTAATATATTGCATATTGTTGTCCTCATAGTGGTTATTCGTAATACAGGATGCAGACATGATATCCTGTCCAAACACTATTAGTACAAATCTTTCTTCTTATTGAATT